>MU378118.1:0-212475 GCA_022495175.1 Hypoxylon argillaceum
TATAATTTAATTTAATAATTTTTATTAAATTTTAAAAATTATTATTTTTAATTTAATTTATTTTAAAATATTTTATTTAATAATATTTTAATTAATGTAATAAATACAATATTAGCAATAAATTTAAAAATTAAATAATATTATATATTTTAAAAAAAAAACTAAAGTTAAAAAAATTAAAAAATAAATTTAACTTTTTTAATTAAATTGACATTTTTATATAAATGTTTTTTTATTTATTACTTTTATTTTTTTATATTTATTACTTTATTTAATTTTTAATAAATTTATTGTTTTAAATAAATAATAAAGTTTATTTAACTATTTTAGTTATTTATTAATTATATTATATATATTAACTATTTTTAAAATTTATTTGTTTAAATATAAATATAATTTATAATAACTTTTTTTATATAAAAAAAAACTCGACTTAAATTTTTGCTGCAATAAACACTTAAACTATAAATTTTTAAAATTAATACTTTTAAGTAATAAAAAAATATTTTTAATTATATATAATTAGTTTATATATAAAAGCTTTTAATTTTTGTTATTTTTTTATTGTATTAATAGTTAATTTAATAAAACTATTGATTTTTATATAATATTATATATATATTTAAAGATTTTTTTATTTTTTATATATATAACATTTTTTTGTTATATTAACTTTATTATTATTAAAATATTTTTTTATAAACGTTTTTTTTTATGCTGTTTTTTTTTATTTTAATAATTTTATAAAAAAACTTTTTATATTAAAGTTTTATTTATAAAATTTTTATATATATATTAAAAAGTTTTTTAAAATATTTATTAAATATTACTAGTTGTTATAATTTTATTTTTTTTAAATTATTTTATAATAAAGTTTATTTGTTTTAATATATAATAACAAAATTTTTTTGATTTTTTATTTTTTTTTATTATATTTAAAGTTTATAATTTTTTTTTTTAAATATTTAAAGTTTTATTTTAAAAGTAAATTTTTTAAATATTTATATAATTGATTTATATAAAACTATTAAAAATTTTTTTAAAAATCTAACAAATAAAGTTTAAAAATATTTTTTTTATTATTATTAATAATTTTATAATATATTTTTATTATTAAATAATTTAATTTATTGCTAAATTAATTTATTTATTTTTTTTTTTTTTATAAAATATATATTTGATTTTTTATTAAAAAGTTTAAATTTTACTAATATTTATTAATTTAATTAATCATTTTTTATTAAATTTAAAACATTTGTTATTTTGTTATTGTTATATATTTATATATTTTAGTTATAAAGTTTTATATTTTTTTATAATTTAGTTTTTTTTTTATTAGTTTAAATATTAACTTTTTTGTTTTAATTTTTTAATTAAATATTATTTTTATAACTTAATTAATTAATATTTTATATAAAAATAAACTTTTTAATAATTTATATAGTAATAACGTTTATATTATATTTAATATTAATAATATTTTAAACTAATTTTTTTAAAAATAATTAATAAAAAGTTATAACTTTTAATTTATTTACTAATATATAATTTTTATTTATTTAATAGTTTATTTATAATTAACAAAAAAAAAATTTAGCTTTATTTTATAAATTTAAAACAATTTATTTATAAATTTAGTTATAAATTAAAAACTATAGTTATTAATAAAACTTTTTAACTAGTTATATATTTAATATAATTTATTATAATATATTTTTATAATTTGTTTTATAGTTATTATATTTTTATAAACTATAATTTATATAAGCTTAAATAATTTGTTAATTATATAAAAAGTTATATTGTTTTTATTATTATTTAAAAAAAAGTATTTAAAATTTATTATTATATATTACTAAATATATTTTAATATATTTAAAAGTTTTAGCTTTTTTAACGTTTTATTTTTTAAAACTTTAACTGTTTTATATAAACAATTTGTTATATATTAATTTACTTTATTATATATTTTAAACTATTAATACTTTTAAATTATTAAAACTTTTGTTTTATTTTTTTTTAAATATATTGTAGCTAATTAAATATATATTTTTTTAATTAACTTAATATATAAATAATTAATATTTAATATTATTAAATATTTTTTATATAATATTAAGTTTTTTAATATTATTTAGTTTAAGTTTTAATTAATATAAGCTTTTTTTTTATATTTGATTAAACTTTTATTAATTTTATTAATTTTTAAAACTAAATTAGTTAACGATATTTTAAAAATTAATAAAAATATAATATTATTTTTTAATATATATATTATTATAAATATTTATAAAGTTTTATTAAAAAAAATTATCGATTTAAATAAAACTATTGTTTTTTATTTGTTTTTTTTTTTTTTTAATATTTTTATGCTTTTTAAAAGTTTTAAAAAAATATTAGCAATAATATTTTTTAAACTTAAACAATATATAATTATAAAATAATAATAGTTTATAAATTTTACTTAATTTGTTTATTAAAAATTTAATACTTTTTTTATATTAAAATATTTTAAAACTATATAATTTATTAAAACTATAAAAAAACGTTATATATTAATAAGTTTTATTTTTTAATATAAAAACTTTTTTATAACTATTAACATTTTTTTGTTATATATTTTGTAATTAAGTTTTATATTATAAAAAATTTCAAAAAAAAAAATTATTAATTTTTATAAGTTTTTTAAGCTATTTTTTTAAAATAGTATTTTTAATGCTATATTATTAAAAAAGTTAGTTTTTATTATAGTTTTAACGTTATAAAAAAAATATTATAAAATAAATATGCTTATTAAAGCTGTTTATAAAGTTTTAAATATTTTTTAATATTTTTTAATTTATTAAAACATTGTACTAATATATATAAAATTAATAAATAATTTTATGATTTATTTATACTTTTTTATAAATTTTTTATAAAAGTTACAAAAGCTTAAAAATAACTATATTTTTTTTAAATATACTTTTTTTTTTTTGTTATAAAATAAATCTTAATAATACATAATTTTTATTTTGTTTAAATTAACTTTTATTTTATATATTTTTATAATAAATTTTAAAAACTTAATTTTTATTATATAAAATTTATATTTTTTAAAATTAATTTATAATTTAGTTTTTTTTAAATAAGTTAACATTTTATTAATATAATGTTTATATTTTAATTTGTTATTAAAATAAATTAATATATTGTTAATATATATTATATAAAAAATATTTAAATAATTTTTTAGTATATTGTTTATATAACACTAAAAAATTGCAAACTTATTTATTAATTTAAATAGAAATATTTTAAACTAGTAAACTTTATATTTTATTTAAAAAGTTATTAATAACTTATTTTTTTTAAACATTTAAATATAATAAAAAGTTTATTAAATATTTATTTTTATATAAACTTTAGTTTAAAATATTTTAACTAAAGTTTTATTAATTAAAAACAATAAATATTTATTTTTTTAAATAATTAAATTTAATTTTTTATAATTTATATATAGTTATAAAAAACTTTTTTTTTTTTAACAAATAAAACTAATATTGTTTATAGTACTATTATTAGTTTAATAAAGTTTTTTATTAAATTATCGCTAATATATTTTTAATATATTTTAGTTTTTTTTAATAACATTTTATATAATATGCTATATTTTAAAAAAGCTTTAAATAAACTATTAATAATAATTTAATAATTAATATTTAAACAATATAAAAAAAGATTATTTAAAGTTATTTTATTAAATATATTAAAATATTTATAATATTTTTTAAATATTATATATAATATTGTTTTTATTAATTTTTTTTTATTTTTTATTAACTTTTTATACTTTTTTTAAAAAATTATTTAATTTAGTTTATATAATAAAGTTATACTATATAAAATAGTATCTTTTTGTTTTATTATTATATTAAATCTTGTTATATTAATAATGTTAATTTAAATTAATTAATATTTATATTATTTAACTATGTTTTTTTATAATTAATATAAGCTATATTTATTATATTTTATTTTTAACTTATAATTTTTATGCTTTTTTTTTATAAAAAAAATATATAAATTTGAGTTATTTTTATAAGCTTTTTTTTATAGTATATATTTTATACGTTATATTTTTTGCTATAAGCGATTTCTGTTTATATTAAAACTAGCTTATAAAAAATATAAAACTAAAATAAGCAATAAAAATATAACTAATAGTTTTTTTTATATAACTTTTGTTTATTTTTTTTAATGTTTAAACTTGTTAATATAAAAACAAACTTTTTTAAGTTTAGTTTTTATATTTTTTTTATTTTGCTTTTTTTTTTAATATATTTAATTTATTTGTTTGTTTTTTTTTTTTTTGTTTTTTATATTTATTAACTTTTATTAATAGTTTATATTTTGCTAGTAGTTAAAATTAATAATTAAATCTTTTATATTATTTATTAAAATTTTAAAAATTTGATATTTTAGTTTTTAATTGTTAAAAAACAGTAGCTTTTTTTTTTTACTATTTATTAATATATTATAATAATTTAAATATTTCTTTTTTACAATAATATTATATTTTATATTTACTACTAATAAAAATATATTTAAAATTATTTTATTTTATATATAAAAATATATTTTTAAAATAGTATTAATAGTTTATATAGCTTTTTTATTATAACTTATTATTTAAAAAAGTGTAAATTTTGTAATTATTTTAAATTTTAAATACTTTAGAATTTTTATAGCAAAATTTAATTTAATTAATAAATATATATTTATTTTTATATTAATTAATACTTTTATTAATAAAATAAATTTATTATTTATTATTATATAATTTATAAAAAAAAAGTTTTTTTTTAATAGTTTTTATAAAAAATCAAATAATATTTTTTTATATTTATTTATATTTAATATTAATATATAAATTTGTTTAAAATAAAAGCTTAATTGTTTTAAACAGCGTTTTTTAGCTTTTTTTATAATGCAGCTTTTATTTGTTTAAACTTTATAATTTAAACAAAAATAATATTAATATAAGTTGTATTAAATCGTTTAAAATTAAATTTATAAAAACATTTACTATTTTTATATTTTTAATTATAATATATAAAGTATTATTTTTATAAAATTTAAACTTTTGTTTAATTAAATAAAACTTTAATATAAATATAATAACTATTTAAAGTTATATTTAAAATTAAAATATTAAAATATTTAAAACTACTTTTTTGATATAAATTCAATTTTGTGGGTTTTTTTTTTTTTTTAAGCTTTAAATTTTTTTTTTAACTAATTGTTTTTAAAAAGTTTTTTTTTTGCTATATTTTTTAAACAATAAAGTTTTTATATTGCTAATAATTATATATTTAAATATAGTTATAAAAATTAATAAATATTATTTAATTATTATATAATTTTTCAATATATAATTTGTTAATTTATTTTAATAGCTTGTTATATAAGTTTTTTTTAAAATTTATAAAATTAATTTAAACTATTTTAGCTTATTTAATAAACTTTATATTAAATTATATAAATTTATTAAAATTTTACATTTTAAAGTTTTAATATTTAATTTGTACTTTTTTATATTTATTAAAATTATAATAATAAATAAATAAATAGTTTAAAACTTCAGTACTTATTTTTAAAATAGATTTTTTTTTATAATCGTTTATAATAAATATTATAATATTTTTAAAAATAGATTTTTTTATTTAATTAATAATATAGTTAATTTTTTTTAAGTTTTAATTATAATAGTTAATATTTTTAATTAGTTTATTTTTTAACAATATAAACTAATATTTAAATTAAACTTTAGTTTTATTTTTTATTAATTTGTTATTAATAAATATAAATAAATTAGCTATTTTAGCTAATAATTTAGTTTTTTTTTTTATAATTATAAAAATTTTATTAATAATTTTAAAACTAAAAATATTTTTTTATTTTTATTTTTGTTACTAAATTATACTAAAAAAAACCAAGTTAATAATAAAAATAATTAATATAAGTTTTAGCGCTATAACTATTAAAGCTATAATTTAGTTTTAAAAAACTTTGATTTAGTTTTTTAAATTTGTAATTTTTTCTTTATAAATATTTATAGCTTTATAAAATACAGCATTTTTAAAATTGATTTTTTAATAAATTATATTTGCTTTTTGTTATTTAGTTTTTTTTTTTAATTTGATTATTTAAATATATAAAAAGTAAATATTTTATTTAAAAAAATTTGTTATATTTTTAAACTTTTTTACAGTTTTTTAAACAACGTTTAATTATAAAGTTTAATATTTAAATTTTTAATATATTGTTTTATTATAAGTGTTTATTATTACTTAAAACTATTTAAAAGTTATTAATTTATTATATTTAAGCTATATTTTTTTTTTATTTTTAATAAAAAAAATAAAAATTATTTAAAAAGTTTTATTTTAAGCAGCAAAATATTTAATATTAATTATTATTTTTTTAATTATATTGTTATATATAGTTTTATTAGTAACTATATATTACTATTGCTTGTTATATTTTTTGAAGTTTTTGCAAATAAACTTGAACTTTTTGTAAATGTTAAAAATAAAAAGTTTTCTATTATTAAAAATGTTATAATAAAACTTATTGTTATTATTTATAATATATTTTATAATATAAGTATATTTTATATAATTTTTAAGTAAATTTTAAAAGTTTTAAAACTATTATTACAGCTTATTTTATTTATAATTTATTTGTATTTATAAAACAAACTTTATTAGTTTATTTTTAATAAATTATACTTGTTATTTAGTTTTTTTATAATTAATAATAAAAGCTTTATTATTAAAAGTCGATTATACTATTTTAATATATTAGAATTAATTAATTTATTTAAAAATTTTTTAAAAATTTATTGTTTTTTTAAACAGTTGAAATAAATTTTAGTTTTATAATAAGTATAATATTAGCAATAAATTTAAAAATCGAATAATACTATATATTTTAAAAAAAAAATTAAAGTTAAAAAAACTAAAAAACAAATCTAACTCTTTTAGTTAAGTCAACTTTTAATAGGTCTATTGTTTTAAACAAATAATAAGGTCTATTTAGCTACTTTAGCTACTTACTAGCTATACTGCATATATTAATTACTTCTGGGATTTATTTGTTCAAATATAAGTGTAGTTTATAACAATTAAACTTTATATTAACTAAATTATATAATATTTTATTAACTTATTAGTTTTATATATTTTATATATTTATATATTTTATATATTATATATTTATAATTTAGCTTTTTTTTTTTTTTTTTTTAAAGTTTTTAATTAATAAAATCAATCATTAAGCTTTTACGCTTTTTGTAATTATAACAGTTTTAACTATATCTTTTATAACTATGAATTTTTTTAAATTTAAAAATACTTCTAGCGTTTTACTACTTTTATAAGTCGCCGAAAGTTTTATACAAATCTGTAATTTTATCTAGTTAGTTTTTTGTTAAGTTTTGAACTTAACAATCTTTATAAAATTAAAAACGCTAGCAATATAAAAGCTACAAGGCTTATATAGCTGGCTAGCATTTAGCTTTTTCTGCAAGCTTTGATTAATATTGCAATATAAAACCACGTTTTTATTCCAAGCATTAAATGGCAACTAAGGGGTTATATTAAATAAAAATTCATTTAAGAATATTTAAAAAGGTTTATTTTTTCGTTTATTAGTAACATTTTTACAATATAATAACTAATAATAAATTGTATATAATATTAAGTAGCTTTTTTAAGCTATATAGTTATTATTTATTAAAACTATTAAATAATATTTTGCTGCTATATTATTTATTATAGAAGTACAATATATTGGTTCATTTTTAAGAAATTCTTTAATAAATAAATGTACAAACTTGAAACTATTAATCGTTAAGTCAAAAATAACGAAATTATTACATAGTTGCAGCACTTAATTTTTGTTAAGCGGTTTAATTAATTAATTTATAGTCGAAATAGCTATAAAAAACTTATTTGTATTAAGTTTTTTTTAACTATAAAAAAGCTAAACCAAAGTGCTTTTAATATAAACGCGATTAGCTTTGGTATTATATTTTTAAATTTTATCGAAAATCTTTTAATATAGTTTTTTTAAAGTTTATAAAAGCTATTTAAACCGTTTAAAAATTGTTTTATTTATTATTAAATTGCAAAAAACTTGTAATTAAAAACTTGCTTAATAAAACTTATTTATAATATTTAGTTTATATATTTTATTAGCTATATTAAAACTTATATACTATAAGTTTTATTAAAAACTTTTTATATAATTTTTTATATTAAGTTATTTTATTTATTATTTAATTAAAAAAGCTTTTTTATTTTATTAATAATTTAGTTTTATATTTAATAAAACGATTAATATTAACTAAATTAAAGTTTAATAAAAACTTTAAAGCAAAATAATTCTATAGCTTATATTTAATGTTTTAATTATTTCGGCTAAATATAAATATTTTAATCAAAGTTAAAGATTTGTAAAATATACTTTTTAATTTATTAAGCAAATTTTGTTATATTTTTAAATTATATTTATTTAAAATGTTTATAATAATAGTTACTATTAAATAGCTATTAAAAAGTTTTAAAAAAAGCTTATAGCTATTTTAAAGTTAAAATAAATTATTAAAAAACTTTTTATTTTTTTGTAATTAATATATTGTAATTATAAATTATAAAAACAGCTTTTTAAGCGTAAAAAATAAAAACTATTAAATAATGTTAACAAAAATCTTTTTAAAATTTAAGCGTTTAAGTTTAACAAAATTATAAAAGCAGTAAAAATAAGCCAGTGATAATATTTGTTATTTTTAAAACACTTTTATTATATTTTCGATTATTAAAAATTTATTATAATTAAAAGCTAAAATTTAAAAGTTAATAAAATATATATATAAGTTTATTTTTATTTAAGCTAGAAATTTTATATAACTAAAAAAACAACAATATATTTTTGTTTTTTTATTATTAAAAAATCAAGTAGAAAATTAATTATTTACTAGTACTTTTATAGAACATTTTACATTTGCGTTTATAGTACTTTTTATATAGCTTGTTTAAAATCCACTGTAGGATTTTTATTTTTTTAAATTTTGCGACATTTAAATTAATTATAGCTTGTTTATACAGTTTTATAAATAGTTAGTTATAAATATACTTTTAAACCTATTAGTAACTTTTGCTAGTTTGTTGTTTTAACAAGCTATTAACTTTTTAAGTTATATTAAATTGTTTTTTAAAATTGTTAATTTATTAAGCTGCTTTAAAGCAAAAGTTAGCAAACAAATACACAATTTACTACCAAAGTTATAACAAACTTTATATATTTGCTATATTAAAGCAACATTTTATATTTATTTACATAGTAATAATATTTTAAAAAGCTTTATTAAACTGCATTAATATATATTTTAAGCTTTTTAAAACTTGCTTTAATTTAATATATTAACTTTTTTTCGATATAAATGTTAAAGTAAACATACTTTTAATAGTTCGCTAAAAATATATCTTAGCTTATGCTAAAAAAATTAAAATAACAGTATAAAATATAACAAGTGCCCGTTTTAGTTTACCGACTACAAATAACAAAAAATATATAAGATATTTTTCGATAAGTTTGCATCAACAAATCTACTTAGCGACATATAAAATCTTCTCAAACAAAAAGTTATAGGTCTCGAAATAATGGACACAGACCTACTCTTTCGTTAATAATACAAATGTTACAAAAAAAAGCAGGCACGAAGTATTACCTAAAAAACGAAACGCATGCCAGCCCCAAAAAAGGCGGCATAAGCAAGATCATATTACACGAAAGTATCACCGACGGCCTTGAAATGATTGATCCATCTAGCAACCTTGGTCAGGACATCTCAGGCGACAACCTCTTCCCCGCTCTTTCGTCTGAACCGCCAGGCCTTCTCTTTGCATTGGTTTCTCGCTAGTTATATTTACGCAGTATCTGTTCGATACGTTGGTTGGGAAAACTCCTGTGCACAGGTACCTAAGCCAGGAATGGTTTAGTTGTCTTAGCGGGTATCTTCGGACAGTAATCCCGAGAGCTATCTCGTGACAAGCGTACCTCTATATACGCGTACATTTGGAAGACAATAGATATCAAAGTAGCATAGCGCAGGAACCTACCTTCTAATATTTATATACAATTATAGGTATAGGAACTTTGTTCAAGTGCAGCGTAAATATAGCGCAACTCTATAGCGAGTGTAACGTATTAAGTGACATCCATATCTGTACCTATAATTGTCTCCTATCTACATAATTCTTTTGGGATATTCAAAATAGAAAGAAAGAAGCTTCTGCGCGTCCGATCTAGATACCTATCCAGATATTATCTATTTCTACACTTATTCTCAAATCCGATTTTAACCCCACGTATGTCAAGACTTCCTCTTGACCTGGGTGGTTTTGGGAAATAACGGGAGAATGGTTAAGAAGAGACTTAGCCATCGTAGCTAAACATATACTTCTTTTTTTTTTATACGATAGGATCTGGGGAACGCGGGGTCCGATCCGCTCCCCCATAGCTACTTAAGCTAGTTACCGAACAGGTAGCAAGCTTCTGCTATATAAAAAAAAGAAGAAAAGAATTGGTAGCTTCTGTTTGATTGAGCGTGTCATGCTAATCTTCTCTTACGAAAGCATTTTTCAAAACTGGATCGAAAATGATGAACGTCTTTGGCATACGCCAGAAGAAACAAACTCAGTTATTCAGCAAACAGGCTTTACTAAATTGCAAATCAAAAATTGTTTCGCTACCCAACCGAAGAACGCGACCTTTGCGCTAGAGAATAGAGCTAGACAACCCTAGAGAGTTCCTGTAACTATGCCGATCTACTAGGTATACCTACGTAACATAGGTAGGGAGATTGACTCTTTAGTAAAATCCACGATGTACACCACCCGACCCGGGTAAGGTTAGCCAAGATACCTACTACCTAGGTTAGACTACTAGCCTATGAAGACGCTGCATGATTACTCTGTATTCTTGTCATCTTCTTTATTTTTGGTTTCCTCTTGGATGCGTGACCCTTGCTTGTACATTCGAACGGCCCGGTTGATGCTACAGTGCTAGGGCTTCACGCATGCTGACGCCGTCGATTTATCTAGATTACAAGACTTATACGTCTCGCCTCTTTCTCCTCCTCCTAACCCTACAGCCGCCCCATCTTCCCCGCAGTTCCAGTGGCGTAGGTGTGCTATGCAGCTGTGCCCTACGTGATGCTTACAGATCCGCTTAAAGATCCGCCCAGGCATCCGGTTTATCGAGGCTACGTGAAAGCACTAATGAACAACGGTTCGATAGGCTGCCTCTCTATCATAACGACATAGTCCATTGCGCATTATGCCTGAATCAACGGCCGAGTCCGGGCAGCCTCGGCGGAAGCACGTCACCACGGCCTGTATCGGGTGCCGTGAGAGTAAGATCAAGGTATATCTTCTTTCTCTTTAGCACCCAATGCTACCCGACTTCGCCGGTCAAGGCATTGATGCAGCCGGCAGTGTGATGCGGTCGTGCCCGTATGTTCAAATTGCAGCAATAAGGGCAAGGAATGCCGATACCAGGCAGGTGAGGATAAGCGAAAGTGAGCCAAACCCAAATCGACTTCCTGCAAACATTGTGCTGCATGTTGATGCATTGCATGTATATCAGGTTATCCCTTCGTGTTGCTGTAGAGCTGCTATCGAAACGCACCTCTCAGTTATATGACTTCATTCATGCCAATGGCCTGCAAATTCCTCCAATGGAGCAAGACTCTGAGGTCTCTTTGAAAAAAATCATGGATGGCTTGAAACTCAGTCATTTACTCCCTTCCTCTAGATGCAGTTTATCGCCCGCCTCTACCGATACACACGCATCTGAATCGCGATCGGCAGAGGATATGCGCTTGCATTCACAATCAGACCGGCAAGGCCAGTTTGCTGAACTACCTAGTGTGCAGCTCCCACACACGGCGCCTCAGAGTCTTGGACTGGCTAGCGAGAATGAACCTTCCCAAGGCAACCTATTTCCCGACCCTCTTTACTCCGAGCTACTCGTGGATTCAAGCTTCCCCTTATCGAATAAGCTCGATCATGTTCTTTCAGACTGGACTTGGAATCCGATGGAGAATATGGCTTCTAACACACATCCGTTTTATACAGCAGAGATGGTCACACTGGACAACAACAACCCGAGCGTTTCACATCCTTTTGGGCAACCAAATTCTGTGATAGGCTCCAGTCCCGACCGGCAGACAGATGATAGTTCGCCTGATACCGAGGAGACAAAAGAGCTTATCGGTATGCTCTCCGATCGCATGGGCTCCTTACAGATTGAACCGTCCGGACGAGTGAGGTTTTATGGGCCAACCTCAAATTTCAATCTCGTCGACATGCCTGCACCCGACGATCTTACAGTTCATCGTACTATTCGGAGCGACGGCCAAGACTGCCTCGACCGGTTTGGTATTGGAGCCGCTGTACCACCTGACATCGAGTACTGTATCCCAAGTTCTTTTTCCCATTATTGACGACTGAGCTCCGTTCTTCGCAGACACTCTTGAGACCTCGCGAAAATATTTACCACTAAGGGCTATCACTAATTCATGGCCTTGGATAGGGAACATTTGGCGAATCTTTACTTTGCTTGGCAGGATCCGGCTATACATGTCGTTACTAGGAGTGTTTACGAACAGGCCAAGGATAAATGGCAAGATGGAGAAGACACGCCGTATTTCTCATTAGCATTAATGAATGCTATGTAAGTGCTTTTACTAGCACTTCTAAAAGTGCGCTCATTACTACGGCGATATTCTAATACGTCTAAGATGTGCGTTAGGGGCCGCGTTTGAAAGTCGCTACCATCCTACATTCATTACATTTCCTAGGTCGCTATCTGATTTCTTCGCCGATCGTGCTAAGGCCCTACTTGATATCGAACTCGACAGCCCCTGTACTGCAACTGTGCAGGCGCTAGTGGTTATTAGCGGTCACGATATTGGATGCAAACGAGACGCTCGCGGATGGCTTTATAGTGGTAAGTCATGAAGACCCCTATATCTCTTTGAGTATGATTATCTAATATCTCTACTATCCTAAGGTATGGCTCTGAGGCTAGCTTTCGACCTATCGCTACATATTGATCTATCCTCGTATGTTGCTCACGGGGCTCTGAGCCACGAAGAGGCTAGCATCCGACAGACCACCTTTTGGGGTGCATGTACTGCTGATCGGTGAGTTCTGCAGACCAATTTTTTAATTTTTCTATTAATAGAATTGTCAGCATCTGGAGCTATTATCTTGGGCGGCCATCACATGCATCTATGAGAACAATCATGGTACCAAAGCCAGGTGCGACTCCGAGTTTTGAAGTAACTGGAGAGTGGATTCCTTACGTACATCCACAATCTCTTCAAGATTGTTCGCCAGTCGTTGATCATGTAGAAACCACAAGCAGACAACGTTCTCTCCTTTGGGAAATCATCACCCCTCTAAGCGAAGCTGTGTAGGTTTCCTCCAAGCAAGAATTCTTATCTTGAACCATTTCTGATCTATCGAACTAGCTATGAGCGTCTTGGAGTACCGTATTCTGGGGTCGAGGAGATATATAAGAGAGTTACCGTAGATCTCGTCAAATGGAAGGCCGACCTAGATGAATCTTTGCAGATTGACACGGAACAGGACAGGCCGTACCTCCCACACGTGTTACTATTACAGTAAGAGCCACCATTCATCGTATTGGATCCCAGCTAATGTTCAAAGTATGCAATATCACCAGATCATGATATATGCACACCGGCCATGGATGTCCCGGTCATATAGTCAAGCTGACCCATTCTTAGCCGACGCCCGGCAGCAGTGTATTGACTCGGCCATCGCAATCGCCGAACTATTGAGAATCTATGAGTCGCAGTATACATTTCGACGAATCAATGTCCAAGCAGTCGGAATGACCTGCTCCGCAGCGCTACTGCTAATATTCGCCATTGTAACCAGATACCAGCGACCAGAATGCAAGGATCTTAAGGTATACTTGATCGTATGCTTTAGAGCGTTGGAGGAATTCGGCCAGGCCTGGGAGAACGCCAAAAGAAACCTCGCTTTCCTGGTCTTGCTGCAGCGGAATTGGGAGAGCAGGTCCCGAATGCCTAATAAGAATCGCCAACCATCGATAAACAAAAGGTCGGTGGATTTCACCGGCAGAAAGCGGGCGCGGACTTCTAGTCATTTCTCGGACACCAGCATACACCGGGTAGTGCCGACTACATCGATACCGCAGAGTCAAGGTTGAGAATACTTGACGCCATTGGGACTAGTAGCTATGATGTTATTAGGCGATAAAGTTACTGATGGGACATTGTAAGATCCTTAGAGGCATTTGTAAAAAGAATATTATTGTTATATGAGAAGAGCCCCCCCTAAACAGTTTAGAGGGGCTTGGGAATTAATACTATCGAGTCCTAGCCTCCATACTTCTTTCGTAGGTGGAAATTTGTGATATCAAAGGAATAAGAAGAGACCAAGTCTCTTGAGTTTTCTCTAGCTATATAATTAACATTCATAATTATCCATGTATCGTATGCCTTGTTTTAATATCGTTCGAGATTCCTTTCTCAAGACCTAGAGCTCTTCATTCAGATCCGATCTCTTCGTAGTAGGTGTAGAAACTCTGGTATGTGTTTGATATCCGTACTTCTTCTATAATAAGCTAGAATCCTTATAGTAGATATTGAAATCGCCAAGGCGTTGAAGTCAGCATGTAGTAGCTTGCAGGAGGAGCAGTCCCATTCACCACGGGCCCCGCGTTTATATAGATTTAGGGGTTTGGGTATAGGATCTTGAAGTTTGGGATTTTGTCGCGTGGTAGCCGAGCGGGTAGGCTGCGCTGTCGTGTCCCAAATTCCACATCCACCGCCCCCAACCAACTGGCTCCGTCCATTGACGCTTTAGGTCCCCCCAACGTCCTCCATAACCTTTACCTCGAAGTACGGCCGTGTTGTAGTTAGTGGCCATCTCCCACTTTAGATCAAAGGGGAAAGAGCAACTCCCCAAATTATGATAGGTCGTATGCGTAATTCCTAAATTGCCCGGCTGCCTGCTCCGCCAGATCATACTTTCCCAGTCAGTCACGCAAAACTTACAAGATCCACTACTCGTGTAAGTAGACTTTGTCCATAAGTCTACGTAGATCTCGCGAACGTTGGCTTCTACGATAATGTCGTTATCGCAATAGGAAGTTTGACCCATGGTATAGCTGCTGTGAGGGCACATAGCGGTACGTTCGTTCTCAATAAACTGTTGCAAGAACGGAAGGCCAATCTTCGTTCCCTCCAGTTGTTTCAAATATGTTGTTTTCGAACATGAGATGAAAAGGTCTTCGCCGACCCATTTAGCTGCTCGTGACACTTCCGTGTGCATTTCGCAGCCCTCTCCCATGGTTCTCTTTAGGACCATAGGCCCCGTTTTTCTGCCAGACAGAGTCGATAGGGGAATACCATGTTTAGGGCCGAACAGTCGGTAGTTTCTAGCAAGGCGGGTTTGCTCATAAATGATTACTCCCTCGAGTTGGTCGTGAATCATCGGGGCGAAATACCTCCCTGGATGGCCTATATCTCTTCTGTAGAAAGGGCCACTACCGGCCCTGTCGCTGCTGGCAGCGAAGGGTAATAATATTTTCCAGTAATGGCTATAGACTAGTCCTGGAATGTCTCTCTCTAGCCGGGGCAGAAAGATGTCTTTCGTTTTTAGATCGAGCTGTATCTTGTTCCCGGTATTTCTAAGACGGGCTGCTATGTCGAATACATAGTGACAGGTTATGGCGAAGCATGCCGCATCGGCACTTCCAAGATGTTCGAGGACAAGAAACACGACCTCGGCTGGAAGCCTCATCACGGGTGATAAGTCATTTCGAAAATATGGAAAAAGATAAGCTGAAAGAGAGCAAACTCGGCTCAATGCACTAGACGTAAGGTTGCTCATTGTCACAGTTCTTGCTGCTGGTGTTCTGTTATACAACTTGTCTGTTTTGAGATGACGAAAATGGAAAACTACAAGGCTATGGGGGCGCATATATATTGTATTTATATATATATTAAGGTTTTGTTGAAGAACTTCTAAGTTAGAGTAAATGGAAACAAACCATCATGAAAGTCAACTACGCTGCTCCGAAGAAACTAAGCAAGAGCGTACACCTAGAATTGTTAGATACTATAATTGTCCCAAAGTTAAAGGAATAATCCATACGTTAATAGGCTGGGAATAAGTAAGGGTCATGCGCGCTCTTAGATTATCGTGTCACGTTGTTGAGGCTTTCCTGCCCTTCAAAATTACCTGAAAGATAAAAAATTTATAGTTTCGCTAGCTACGCTAGACTCACGGAAGACTCACGGAAAACACGGGCTATGCAACAATCCGCATTCTAGTAAAACGTAGTAAAGTGCATCTATTAAGTGCAATCGTCAGCTTAGTCTGTTCATGCCTTAACCCGTGGATCACAGTTTAATCTTACGTACCTAAACTAGGGACTTTTTTTGGGAGGCTCGGATTTCTTGACTGGGGATACGCCTGCCTGGGACAAACATTTGAGAGAGCCAAGGGGTCGGCTCCGGAAAGGAAACGATGTTAGTGTATTGTTTTAAGGGGTCATCAGGGTTCGAAAGATCTAACGTTTGATAGCTTCGCGCCGAGGGAATTCAAAAATAAGGAGCTACGCGTAAGTATAAGGCACGATAAGGTTTGCCTGGAATCTTATGAGAGGACGCAATCTGAATTCCTACGTGTGTAATTCATTACTAGTCTCGGCTCTGTGTAGAATATATCTAGATATGACTTCTTTTACCTTGACTGTTTGTTTCTTGAAGGCAGAACCGGGAAGCCGAGCAAGCTGCCACACTGCGAGTCTCAGGCGCCTGTGGCGTCAGCCGTGCCCCCCAGTTTCAGCGCGCTCCACCTGCTCCAACCGGCCGCTGCTCCCGAGTAGCTGGGAACAGAGCCCAACTTTTAGGTACGACTCCCTGTATGTATGTAGGTAGGTACCCTCTCTGGGCTCTGGTTTTGTGAGCCGAGTGGCACAAATGTTTTGATGTTTGGGACCGTTTTGACGGTGATTTGATTGCGCATATTTATCCATCGTGACTTTTACCTCGCGAGGATGAGTTAGAGTACAAGATACTCTGAGAGCAAATCATCCCTGAATTTCTATAGTTATCGTTTCCCGAATGACTTCTTAGATACTGTCTGTTGTACGTACTGCGTATGTAAGTACATAACCTACCTAGTACCTAACCTACCATCTGGTTAATAATTTAGATGGGTACCTATTTACAGGTAGGTAGGTTCTGTATAGATCTTTAGGTGTCTCTCTACCTAAAGTACCTAGCCTGTTTAATCCCGCCCCAGCTTGCTCGGGGTTAAGGAAGTATCCGAAGCCGTCGGGGGAACCAACTGACTTACTGTAACAGGGTTTCCGCCCCGGGCGAGTCGGTTTTCCGCCCTCTCTGTGTCATGGCAATTTATTCTGTATACTTACTTAGAGACCCTTGAAGCCGTATTCTGTCCTTTGCATGAACGCATTGCGGGGAGAATAGTCGATGGGGTTCTGAGTAAGTAGGCGCCGGGTAGATAATCGACATGACAATTGTTGTCTTCGCAAGCCGGGGAAGAACGCGAGATTCTTCTACGATGCGCTTTACATGCGCATACAATGCTACGCTACACTCACTACTAACAATCGGGGTTGGAGGATCATCCCGCAGCATGCAGAGTGCCCGCGCGCCCATGTCTGTCTCAGATAGGGAGAGTGGCTCCTGACTATTGAGAATGACGCAGGCATCTCGATTTGAAATTTGTCATGGGCTGTCGTAGCTTGTGGCTCGTGGAGTACTAGGATTCCAGATTTGTCTCGACTTTTAATGGGCCTAGACCATTGTGCTGTTGCCATATTTGGTCGACAGTCGAAAGTAGACAGGTAATACCATATAAATACGTATAACCTACCTACTCTGTATGTATGCGCACTATATTATGTACAGAGTAATTGAATGTAGTACCGGCTATAATCATGGTCGGGGGGTCAGGCACGTACAGAATAGCTGGTGCTGAATGTCAATCCCATTTAAACTGCGCCCTGGTGCTATCTTAGGATACATACCTCTTACGTACATATGTGCGACGGTGCAAACAGGTTATATTGGAAAGTCTGATCTTACGGGGCAGGACAGCTTGGGTACTCGTGCGAGCACATTCTGGCAACTGATTGGAGCTTAGTTCTTCTCGTGTCGCACATGCCATGTCGCAGAGAGTAGGTAAATTCCTCGTGGTTGCTAGTCGTACGGTGGACCATCCCCACTGTATAATCATCTAGCCTGACTAGAATAGTACGCATACTTACAGCGTATACTTAAGGCATTGTGCTCGTGTCTGTTTCCGGCTATCAAGTTAGCTACAGATACCTACATACCTACAGTACAAGTACGTAAGTATGCGAATGCGTATGTCAGTTTGATAGATACATCTTAATTGCATTGAAACGGTCTGCGCATACCTACATAGGATTGCTAATTGTGCTTCTTGCTTATTTTAGGTATTATAAATACAGCGTTGCATCGAAGGACTCAGCTTAAGGCAGGTGGTGACCAACTAGCATATCAATACTGCTTTCGACAGCTTGGCCTCTTATTTGGGGACTCGCTCTGAGAGTATCAGCTGTAGCGAGCGAGTTAGCGAGTCAAGTGGGGATAGTTTCCTACTTAGTGAACTCGAGATTTGTCCTTGTTATTAAAGCTGTCAAAAGCCAGTTTAAGTACATAAGCAGTTGAGGCTGGGTTAAAAGTATATTCAAGGTTTATTCTGTAAGAGCGCCTAAGACACGATCAATTTTTATGATTGCTGGATGGCAGCCTTTTGATCTGCCAGGACATCGTCGGAGCCTTCTCTGCCCAAAGGATCAAGATCCTAAGAGGACAGTTAGGCACGACAAAACTCGTAGGGTGGCATTTCGGATGAGCATGAAATGAATCCCAAGACATAACCAGTATGCTGTACTACACATACCTACGATATTATTCAAGAGGTCCTCCACAAGGCTCAAGGATCGACTACCCAGTCCAGGGTTATGGCAGGACTACAGAGTACCAATGCTGTACAGCATCCGTGATAGGGAGGACAGGATATATACCTATAGATAGTACATACCTGTCAAGAAAGGGGGCAGATGTTGCGGCTTACAAATAAAGTAGGGAGATACACGCATGTACTCAATGCGTATTAGTGGTTAGCTTAGGCACGTTAGTAGAGCTTGGTGGCGGGTCACATCAAAAGACGTGAATTTATGTATTACCTACTGATGTACACTACTGTAAGTAGGCTGTACATGCCGATCTCGTTGAGGGCCTACTGTAATGTAATCTGTGAATAAAGGATAAATAAAGGAGGTAATGGCCCATGACCCAGAATACCAGATCAAATATTTTATAGGCTACGTGTACCTACATTGAGGACAGAATGCTTATAACTCTGAGGTACTGAAGGGTTCCCAAGCTTCGCTTCGCACTCGACTTGCGCCACACTGGTGCTGTGTCATGCCGCTACAATAAGATTAGGTAGTCGGTGTATTCTGTACTAGGTAGGTAGCAAGATCTCTTACACTGTATGCAGCACTGTAGATACTTATTTTCTTTGGGACATCAATCTCATTACCCTGGACAAAGGGCAAGCTTCCTATGCTGTGCCTGAAAGAGACAAATCACAGGCGCATCTTATAGGGGTGACACAGTATATTCTAGCACTCTTATGCTGTAATTTTAGGACCGTGCTGACACCGATGCCCACTTTCCATGCCCACTTGTGCAGGATACAGCCCGGCGAGTTCTCAACCCCGGTTCATCCGGCATGTTATACCTCCTGGTACCTTTACTGTAGAAGGCCCAGCGAGCGAATCAATCAAAACTTTCCACTGTCCCTTTCCCAATCCTGCCCCAGCCTGTCTTCGTCTCCCTGCCATCAACAAACACCAACAACGACAAGGACACTTTACACTCTTTTCACCAACGCCCGGCAATGCCGACGTGGACTTCATACTGACGTTTCTTTACAATTGCGTCAACGATTGTCTATATGCACTTGTAAACAAAGAAGCGTTTCCAGTCGATTCTGATCGCCAACCCTGAATTTGCCGCAACGCGACATCCTATTCCACCCTACCTAGAGCTGGCTATCCTGGAGCCTCGAACCTCGCAAGCGAAATAAACGTCACGACGGGGCACTGGCGAGTCTGGCGACGAGAGCTGTAGTTGACGGGCGTTGCCCGAGAAACCCCTAACCATGCCGAAAGACGGAGGGAACAACCAGCAGGATGCTGCGACTACACGGTCAAGATGGGCCACCCGCAAATTGACTGTCAAGAGCAGCGGCCTGAAGCGGATCTCCATCATCGGTAGGATGCCCAAAAGGAGCGACTCGACAGAGAAGAAGCGTCAGTCGGATGGGTCGAGTGAGTCGGGCGGTAGTCAAGGGGCCAATGGCACAACAATTCGGGAGGAACCCATCGACGAGGTCGACGCGACTAGCACCACTACATCAGAGGAGGAGGGCCAGGGGAGGACTTTATTTTTCAATCTACCACTGCCGGCAGAGTGGAAAGACGAGGAAGGGAACCCAGCCCAGACATACACAAGAAACAAGATACGAACAGCCAAGTATACGCCCTTGTCTTTCATTCCTAAAAATATCTGGTTCCAGTTCCATAACATCGCCAACATTTTTTTCCTTTTCAATGTTATCTTGGTGGTAAGTGAGCGAATGCACCTTTCCCTTCCTACTCCATGCCAACGTTTGCTTCTAGTTTTTCCCCATCTTTGGAGGAGTGAACCCCGGTGTCAACGCCATACCTCTAATTTTTATTATCACCGTAACGGCTATCAAAGATGCCATCGAAGATTATCGCCGAACGGTTCTCGATAATGAGCTCAACAACGCCGCCGTGCACCGCCTTATTGGATGGGAAAACGTCAATGTTGCGGAGGACAACGTTTCCACCTGGAGAAGAATAAAAAAGGCCACAACAAGATTCATGAGTCTATTGTGGGATGCTATTCAAAGTTTATGGAAGAAGGACTCTAAGGATACAGACCAGACTCCTGACGAATCGCGCGTTTCAATAGAGACAAAGGCAAACCGAAAGTCTATGGCCTCTGCGTTTGAGGATATACAAATGACACCTGTATCGTCGCCGCTACCGCCCACCGGAGTCTCGGGTGGGAATCCTATGGAGGTTGATGCTCTCGCACGTGAGAAAGGCGATCTCATCAACTATGAGCGTGAGATTGGTGGCCAGGCAAGGTTTCACAAAGATATGTGGAAGAGCCTCCAAGTGGGCGATTTTGTTCGACTTTATAACGACGATGAATTGCCTGCAGACGTTATCGTCCTGGCCACTTCTGACAACGACGGTGCTTGCTATGTGGAAACAAAGAATCTGGATGGTGAGACTAACCTGAAGGTCCGTCAGGCTCTCCGCTGTGGACGAACTCTCAAACATGCTAGAGACTGTGAGCGAGCTGAATTCTCAATTGAAAGCGAGGCTCCACAACCCAACCTTTACAAGTACAATGCGGCCATCAAGTGGAAGCAATCCTTCCCGGAAATCGGCTCAAGAGAGATGTCCGAGCCAATCACGATTGATAACTTACTTCTCAGAGGCTGCAATCTAAGAAACACAGACTGGGTCCTGGGCGTTGTCGTCTTCACTGGTCATGACACCAAGATTATGATGAATGCTGGTGCGACACCTAGCAAGCGAGCGCGTATTGCTCGCGAGCTCAACTTCAACGTACTGCTTAACTTTGGCATTCTTTTCGTCATATGCCTATTATCTGCGATTGTCAATGGTGTATCCTGGGGCAAGTCCGACGCATCGATAGCCTGGTTCGATTATGGCGCAATTGGTGGAACTCCCGCAATGACTGGTTTCATCACGTTTTTCGCCGCCCTGATCGTCTTCCAGAATTTGATTCCGATCTCTCTGTACATCTCGCTCGAAATCGTACGCACGCTGCAAGCTATTTTCATATATAGCGACGTGGAGATGTACTACGAACCGATTGATTACCCGTGCGTTCCAAAGTCGTGGAATATTTCGGATGATGTTGGCCAAATCGAATACATCTTCTCTGATAAGACTGGCACTCTTACTCAAAATGTAATGGAGTTCAAGAAAGCAACTATTAACGGACAACCTTACGGAGAGGCCTATACCGAAGCCCAAGCTGGCATGCGAAAGCGCCTGGGTATCGATGTGGTTAAAGAAGGCGCCGAAGCTAGGGAGCAAATTGCTCTCTGTAAATCTCGTGCTCTGGAGGGGCTCCGGATGATTCACGACAATCCTTATCTACACGACGAAGATATAACCTTCATCGCGCCCGATTTTGTGAACGACCTCCGAGGAGAATCTGGGATTGAACAAAAAGAAGCTAACGCTCATTTCATGCTCGCTCTTGCCCTCTGCCATACTGTCATTGCCGACCATATTCCCGGTGAGAGCCCGAAGATTGAGTTCAAAGCTCAATCTCCAGATGAGGCTGCGCTTGTCGCAACAGCACGAGACATGGGTTTCACAGTTCTCGGGTCCACGTCCGAAGGGATACGGTTGAACGTCATGGGTGAAGAAATTCATTATCCTATCCTTAACACTATCGAATTCAACTCGAGCCGAAAGCGAATGAGCGCCATCATTAAAATGCCTGACGGACGTATCATTTTGTTCTGCAAAGGTGCTGACAGCATTATATATTCTCGGCTTAAGCGTGGCGAGCAAGCAGAGCTGCGTAAAACTACAGCCGAACATCTTGAGATGTTTGCT
This sequence comes from Hypoxylon argillaceum, assembly GCA_022495175.1. Taxonomy (NCBI): domain Eukaryota; kingdom Fungi; phylum Ascomycota; class Sordariomycetes; order Xylariales; family Hypoxylaceae; genus Hypoxylon; species Hypoxylon argillaceum. Next base: position 22,879 of record MU378118.1, read on the forward strand.
CGTGAAGGTCTACGTACCCTTTGTATAGCACAACGTGTACTACCTGAGCAAGAATATCTCGAATGGCGTAAGGAGCATGACAAAGCCGCCGCTGCTATACAGGATCGAGAAGAGAAACTGGAGGAGGTCGCAGATAAAATTGAACAAAACCTCACCTTACTTGGGGGCACGGCTATTGAAGATCGCCTTCAAGATGGTGTACCCGGTACGATCGAATTGCTCGGAAAAGCAGGTATCAAACTTTGGGTGCTCACCGGAGATAAAGTGGAGACCGCTATCAATATTGGTTTCTCCTGTAATCTGCTCAACAATGACATGGAGCTTATAACTCTAAAAGTTGAAGAAGATGAATCTGGGAACACAACCAATGACCAGTTTGTCAGCCAGCTTGATGCTGAGATTACGGAGAGGCTTCAATATTTTGGACTGGCTGGAAACGACGTAGACCTCGCCGAGGCGCGCAAAAATCATGAAGCCCCATCACCTACGCATGCTCTAGTCATTGATGGCTTTAGTCTGAAATGGGTTCTTGATGACAGACTGAAGCAGAAATTCCTGATCTTATGCAAACAATGCGCCTCGGTCCTTTGCTGCCGTGTCAGTCCAGCGCAAAAAGCTGCGGTTGTATCTATGGTCAAGAATGGCTTGGACGTGATGACCCTCTCGATCGGCGACGGCGCTAATGATGTTGCCATGATTCAGGAAGCAGATGTTGGCGTTGGCATTGCCGGCGTGGAAGGCCGCCAAGCTGTCATGTCCGCAGACTACGCCATCGGACAATTCCGCTTCCTCCAGCGGCTAATTTTGGTACATGGTCGATGGTCGTACAGGAGACTGGCTGAAGCGATTGCTAATTTTTTCTACAAAAACATGATTTGGACTTTTACGATTTTCTGGTACCAGATTTGGTGCAACTACGATATCACCTACCTCTTCGAGTACACATACATTATCTTGTTCAATCTCATCTTCACGTCACTACCACCTATTGTTATCGGTGTCCTTGACCAAGATGTGTCTGATTCCGTCTCACTTGCTGTTCCTCAACTTTACCGCCGTGGTATAGAGCGTATGGAGTGGACACAGCAAAAGTTTTGGTACGCACCTACTAACCCCTCCTCTTATTATCTCATTCGTACTTACTTTCAATCAGGACATACATGGCAGACGGCCTTTATCAAAGTGTCATCACCTTCTTCATACCTTATCTAGTAGCCTCTAATACCCCAACCATTGCCGGTAATGGTAGAGATGTGACAGAACGTCTTCGACTCGGTGCCTATATTGCTCACCCTGCAGTTATCACAATCAATCTTTACATACTCATCAACACATACACTTGGGATTGGGTCACCTTGCTTATTATCTCCATTAGTGACCTGCTAATTTTCTTCTGGACGGGTGTTTATACATCGTCCACATTTGCAGCGACCTTATATGGAACGGCAGCGCAGATATACAGTGAACTGTCTTTCTGGATTGTGCTGGTTCTTACCCCTCTCATCTGCATTGCACCACGCTATGCTAGCAAAGCTTTGCAGAAGGTGTTCTGGCCGTACGACGTGGATATTATTAGAGAACAGGTCACTTCGGGCAAATTCAACAAACCCATTGATGGGGCACCAGAGCAGAGTTCCGATCCTGTGAAGGAGAGTTTGTCTAGCTCCTCGGGTTCGTCTCGGCGCAAACACCAACCACAACAAAGTGTTGATGAAGACCTTCGACCGATATATCCACCATCCATCGCAGCAACTTCAGTGGCTGGTCACGGTCCTCGCAGTCAGAGGGGAAGCGACGGCACGAACTATACTAGGCACGACATATCAATGGAAACGCCCGTCGATCAACCGGCCGACATTCCCGACATCCCAATCAGGCAGTCTATCGATCGGGTTCGGCCATCGTACGACCGGATGCGAGCATCCATGGACCGGATGGATCGAGGAGTCCGGGCCAGTTTTGAGGCTTCGAGCGACTTTACCAGTGCTGCCATGTTAAGTCGTTTCGAATCTACGCGGTCGGTATCGGGACCAGACGAACCTGAAGGGAATGGCTTGGTTAGTCGGATTCGGCGGCGAACTCGCGGGAAGTCGTTCAAGTCGCCCTTCGCGTTCCACAAGGATCATAATAATAACATTCGAGAACACGAGTAACATATTTAGCATGAAGCGACTTAGATATATGCATTTGAAGCTGGCTGTTATGGTCGCTTACACTCGTTCTATTTTAACGATGTCCTACACTCTCTCGGCACTCTACGATCTGCAACGAGCAATCTATGATAGCTACAGGCACGGAAGCTTTGCCGCACTTGCAATATGGCGTATGCGCTTTAGCGTGCATGGCTAAGCGCTTTTCTGGACTTGGCGTTGGTGTTCTCTTTTCTCGGTGCATTTTCTTGGCGCGGTCGCTGTACGAGGTGATGATGAAAGTCACAATAGTTTGGACTCGGTCCTTCTGTGTTTTGGCATTAGACTTCCTCTCTCTACCCCATTCTCCTATATTTGATAGTACGACCGTTGCTTGATGTTGGGAATGTTTCCGCACTTTTTCCTTTTCCCGACCCTGTCCTCAGCATTCGGTTTCTCTCGCGTTCACTTTCAATGGGGAAGACTGGGACGGCGTTTAGCGTGTAAAGATTCAGGGTGCGTTTGAGCACCACAGAGCCACAGCATTTACTGCGTGAATAGGTGCTGAAAAGATGTTGACACCTAAAGCAGTTACTTATGAAGAGGGAGTGTCGAGGCTCCCTCGCCTATGTACATAGACCCGTTGCAAGAAGTGACAAGCATACGGCGAAATAAAAAAGCTCAGCAGAGTAAATATTAATGCATCTTGACTTAGCCGTAAAGTGGAAAATCTAAGACAGTGAAACCTAAAGAGCAGACTCAATGATTGATCTTTGCTCGATCTTCTTATCGTCTATCTACAATGTATTCTCATGAGATTATGCACCCCACGCATAGTGTTGTTCGGAGCTGCAAGAGGCTAGTGCTTGGAACTAAGCCACAAATTCCTAATTGAGTAATACCTAAACTCTCACTAGCCACAGGACCCCTGATTTGGCCAAGGTACAGACTAGCAGCTCTGGGAAATTTGATCCAATTGAATTGATGTCACGTCTTTATTGATCTCTCGTTTAGACGGTGATGAGTGTCTCGATGGGGTGTACAGGACCTACTTCATTGTGCTCGGGATTGAAAGGGTGAGGTGTAACGTCTTAGTACTGGACCAACCGACACAAATTTACATCTGGGATTACTGGTCCTGCCTTTATTCTTGTCGTTTAGGAATCATCACCGCACGATCAGACCACGATCACGACGACGACGACGACGACGATGACGATCGCCATGCCGCATGATCTGGAAAACTGGATCGGCGAGTTAGCTGTGCACCTACGACAGTTCCCGTATGTGCTTCTTCCGTAGAACTCTGTCTCCTCTCTCCAAGGCCAGCATTTATCTTGACCGTCTGTTCTAATAGAACACTATTGCGCGCTCTGTAGGATCAACGACCTCAGTTTCCCAACCTCTTCTCTTCATCTGCCTCTGCCTCTCCCTGTCCTGGTCGGCATAGTACTAGGCGCCTTGATTCTCCTATTCGCCCTTGCTAGCCGGGAGGCGAAGCCGGTTCGGTACTCCGTTCCGCCACCCAAGTTGCCCGAAGAAACGACGGTGCTCGAGAACCCGAACATCAAGGCTTCCGGAACCACAGCTATACAATGCTACGCGCCGGCCACGGGCCAATTCCTAGGCTTCGTGAACCCGTCGACGCCCGCCGGCCTCGACCGGACCATCGCACAGGCGGCCGCGGCACAGGAGAAATGGGCCAAGACGAGCTTCGCCGAGCGCCGGAGCGTGCTGCGCTCGATGCTGCAGCACATCCTCGACAACCAGGAGCAGATCTGTAGGGTCAGCTCTCTCGACTCGGGCAAGACCATGGTCGACGCGCAGCTGGGCGAGATCCTGGTGACGGCCGAGAAGCTGCAGTGGACCATCAAGCACGGCGAGCGCGCGCTGCGGCCGTCGAGGCGGCCGTCGAACCTGCTGCTGGCCTACAAGACGGGCACCGTGCACTACGAGCCGCTGGGCGTCGTGGCGGCGCTCGTGAGCTGGAACTACCCCTTCCACAACCTCGTGGGCCCCGTCATCAGCGCCATCTTCGCCGGCAATGGCGTCGTCGTCAAGGTCAGCGAGCAGACGTGCTGGAGCGCCGCCTACTACGCCGGCATCGCGCGCGGCGCCCTCGCCGCCCACGGCCACGATCCGGCCCTCGTGCAGAGCGTCGTGTGCTGGCCGCAGACCGCCGGCCACCTCACGAGCCACCCGGGCATCGCGCACCTCACCTTCATCGGCAGCCGCCCCGTGTGCCACCACGTGGCCGCCAGCGCCGCGCGCAGCCTGACGCCCGTCGTCGCCGAGCTCGGCGGCAAGGACGCCGCCGTGGTCCTCGACTCGGCCGCGCGCGACCTCGGGCGCGTCGCCGAGATCCTGCTGCGCGGCACCTTTCAGGCCAGCGGCCAGAACTGCATCGGCATCGAGCGCGTCATCGCCACTCCCGCCGTCTACGACCCCCTCGTCGCCATGCTCGCCCCCCGCGTGCGCGCCCTACGGATGGGTCTCGACAAGGACGTCGGCGCCATGGTCTCCGACGCCTCCTTCTCGCGCCTCGAGGCCCTCATCGCGGACGCCGTGGCACACGGCGCCAAGCTCCTCGCCGGCGGGACCCGCTACGTACATCCGGACCACCCTCACGGCTTCTACTTCACGCCCACGCTCCTCGTCGACGTCACGCCGGACATGGCCATCGCGCGCGAGGAGTGCTTCGGCCCCGTCATGACCGTCCTGCGCGCCCCCGATGCCACCGCCTCGACCGTCCTCGCGCTCGCCAACGCCCCCGCCTTCGGGCTCGGCGCCTCCGTCTACGGGCGCGAGTCCGATCCCGTATTACGCGCCTTCGTGCGCGGCGTGCGCGCGGGCGGCGTGGCGGTCAACGACTTCGCCGTCTTCTACGCCATCCAGCTGCCCTTCGGCGGCGTCGGCGGCTCGGGCTACGGCCGCTTCGCCGGCGCCGAGGGCCTGCGGGGGCTCTGCAATGCCAAGAGCGTGTGCGCCGACCGCGCCCTCGCCGCGGCGCTCGGCGTCCGCACCGCCATCCCCGCCCCCGTGCGCTACCCCGTCGCCGACCAGGAGCGTGGCTGGCGCTTCACGCGCGGCGTTGTTGGCATTGGGTACGGGCTTACCCTTGCTGACAAGGCCTGGGCTCTGCTGGATCTGCTGAGGAATCTGTGAGTTGGACTGCTACTTGCTGCCCTGCGCTAGGCGGGTCGTTGTGGGTTTATATATGTGCTTAGGGGCGGTTATTGTAGTGTGCATGAAGGCGAGGTGCGCTCGTATATAAGTTTATGAGTCCTGGGCCGGGTATATAGATAGATAAACCCGGAGATGACAAGATGGGCATATATAGTATACTATAATACCTTCCTAATCATAATCAAATCGCTAATATTTAACAAGCACATGAACACTGTCTTTTCCGGAGTCCTGGCATTGTACATGTGCAGGGCAACTGAATAAGTGATATTACTGTTTTGATTGTAATATATTCACGTACTACTATCCTTTTTGTTTCGAGCAAGATTCTTTTGCCTAGTCCTCTAGCCGGCTATTTCCCGAACGTCAACACCATTACATCTATTGGTGTTCCAACGAGATATAATTGGCTCACCTAACCTACCTCTACAGAGCCTCGCCTAGTATAAGTATACGGGAAGGTAAATAACTCTGCTGTTTGTAGGTGCCTATGTGTGTGAATCCGATGACGTATGCTCTATAATCCTCCCCTCCTCACCCTGCCCACCCCTACCCGGGTTTTTCGCGCAAGTAACTGGTGGTGAGATATCTTTTGCCTGGCGGTTGAAGGGGTGCTAAGAATACTTGACTAGGTATAAGTCTATAAGGTGGTGCCTATCAAGCACACTCGGCACACTCGGCACCAGTATATAAACAGTGGGGAGACTATGTAAGTACAGTATCTAGATGAAGCTAATCGGATTTTTATTATATCCGTGCTGTACCGTCAGCCTGCAATCCTCCCTCCTTACAAGAGTGCCTTGTCAAGTACCCGTGCTAGGCAAGGCTTCGAGGCACCCGCTACTCACCATACAAGGGGGTTTTACGTGCAATGTAGTGTATTGTACACTCTGCATCATGGACTAATGTAGTGTGTTGCACACTCTGCATATACTCTGCATCATCGGGCAATTGATTGTCCAAATTATTATGGGCCTGATCAGAATGTGTTAAGTTTTACTATCCCTTTGGGTGCCGTTTCAACTCTGTGACTTATAAGTGAAGTAACGAGGTTTCTTACATAATAAATACACCTAATTAAACAATAATATTGGTCTCGGATAATGGTTTTATTGATATATCCAAATATGCAAAACACCTTGTTACTTCACTGGTAAGTCGCAGAGTTGAAAAGGCACCTAAAGATAGTTCTCATGATAATTTTCAACTTAAAAAATCAAAGGGTCCTAATAATTAGGTCTACAATAATTCGGTCAATCATTTGCGCTAAAACGCCCCCGGCCCTCGGCATGTAAGCTGATCGTTGCTTTAGATAGCGTTACAGCCTGACCTACATGCCTATCTAGATAGGTACGTAGAATTCACTGCCTCAACAACAGCTACTCTCTAGCCTCCTCGAGCATATAAAGCCCTTGCCCGTAACTGTTGCCCTTATCACCTATGTATACTATCCTAAACAATAATCTACAATCAAAATAAACCTACAAAATATTTAAGACCCAAATGGCCTGTATGTATGTCCCCACCAGCACATATCTAGCGTTCTAGGGATTACCTAGATTACTAACTAGTTAGAAGCCAACGGCCATATTGCCAACGCTGGACCCATCACCCAGCCCGGTGTTAGCAATAATACTGCAGGTATGTATACATGGGTGAACAATAAGGAGGTGGACACCGTGATGAGGAAGATGCGTGGCTGGTTTGGTAACCAAGGGAACAAGCACGGGCCTTCCTTATTCGGGGAACTTACCCATGACCAAGGTTACAGTGCCAAACGGAGACTCGATTGGCCCTGCCTATGGCAATACTAGTAACGGTGTTGGAGACCTGATTGGCCCTAGCCACAACGGCAGCCAAGTGAATGGAAGCTCGGTTGACTATGGGCATGGCGACGGCGACAACGAGACTGGAGGGTTAATCAACCCTGACATCGTCCCTGCTCCTCGCGGTGGCAGCGAGTACGAAGTGAATGGAGGCCTAGTTGGTCGTGGGCATAACGACGACAGTAACGAGGTCAATGGAGCCTCGACTCGCCCTGCCCGTGGTGAAGAGGCTAATTCAGTCGCCGAGAGGGTCCTCCACCCAGTTGAAGAGACTGGCGATCCTTTTCGTAAGCCCGCAATGCGTAAACGACGTGAGTTTAACCTTACCTACTGAACATTTTCCAACTTTAAAGTCGCAACTAGCTTGCAAGGTGCTAACTGTGCTATTAGTGACGGTTACTAGTGGTATTCTTGCCACTATTATCCTCATTACCGCATCAGCGCTAAAGGCTGCTGGATACGCTTATCATGATATTCAATGGCCGATTACCATCGAGGTCATGGTAGCCACTATTCTGCTCTCGCCGGCGGTCCAGAATGCTATTTAACAGCGATGGCGACGAATGCAGCAGCTATAATCTATGTAGCCTGGGTATCGAGAATTTTTGGGTTTCTATAAGTGTAAATTAGAATAAGCGAGCTCAGTAATTCATATTCATATTGTGTCCCTTACCTGAGGTTAAAATATTTTGTTATTTTCCAATAGCGCTACTATTAGAAGAAACAGCCTTAGCGTACGGCTAGGGACGTTATCTGTTGTGATAAGATAAGGCTTGCGCATAGGCCACACACGCACACACGTCTGACACTATAACACCATACATCCCTTTGAGTACGAACGGACGAAAAGAGCCACCAATAGCTACAGCGATAAGTGTAGCGTTATAGCAAAAGCTTAGTATACTGTTTGTAATACTGTTTGTAGTACGATAATTATTCATATAGTTAAAGCATTTACTCATTATAATTGTTTTATTTGTAATAGTTACTATCACGAGCAGCCATCCTTAGCAGACGTAACATAGTGTATCATAGCAAAAGGTACAGCGAGACCTAGGCGGCGGCGCCAATGGCCCTCTGGATACTGACGAGCTTCCTGAAGTCGAGCTTGCGGCCCTCGGGGGGCATGTGCTCGCCCGAGGCGATGCAGAGGATGCGCATGCGCTCGTCGTAGCGCAGGCCGGTGAGCAGCTTGGGCGTGATGAGGAAGTACTGCGACGTGTGCTCGCGGCAGGCGATCTCGACCATGCGCTCGTGCACCATGCGCTCGTTGCGCGGGTCCATGCCCTGGTTGATCTCGTCGACGACGCGGAACGGCGCCTGCGCCATCGACTGCAGCGCCATCAGGTAGAAGATGGTCGACACGGCGCGCTCGCCGCCCGACTGGCGGTGCTGGTTCAGTTGTTGGAGCGTCTCGTTTTGCCTGCGTCATTTTGATGTTAGCAAGAATAAATCGTGGTCTAAGGCCCTCGTAAGAGAGGCAGGAGAGGGAATAAAAGGGCTAAAGATGAAAAAAGTTCTAACCGAAATTTAACTTTGATCTCAATGGCCCATTGCTCAAAGTCATCCTCGTCTTTGAAAATATCAACCTGGCCAGCGCAGTTAATTTGTTCGAAGTTGTAAGCAAACGCATCGTTGATCTTGGTGATCAGGGCGTCAACGCGCGGCTCCCACTTTTGCCTTAACTCGTTGGTCTTGCGTGAGAGCGAGTCGAACTTCGTCGTGAGTTCCTCCTTCTGTTGTGTGAGTTTCTGAATCTCCTGTTCACGCTTCTGGAACTGCTGTAACACTGCTGGGTTTACGGCATGAACGTATTCGAGCTTACTTTGCTCGGCGCCTATTTCATGATCAAGCTCCTCGACGGTCTTGCCTGCGGCGAGCTCATTCAAGTGAGGGAGCCGGTCTGGGTCTTCTGCCACGGCTTCCGAGACCAGCTCTCTAGCGAGTTGCGCCGCCTCTTTTAGTCCATCAGACTCTTCTTTAGCCGCTCTGATTTCCATCTGTTCGTTGTCGAGGCGTTTCTTGATATCTAAATTCCGTTCTTCAAGCGCTTTCACATCTGACTTTGCTTCAATAAGACGGATTTGGACATCGAGCAAGGCCTGGTAAGTATCTCGAATGCCAGAGAGAAGCTCTTTATGCTCAAGAGCAGATCGTGCTCTTCTAACCACGAGCTCGTCTGATCGAGCACCGGCTTCAGAGATACGTGCCCTAGCCTCCATTATAGATTTTTGGCCATTCTCTAGTTGTCCTCTCACAATAGCTACTCCAAGTTAGTTGATACTCTTGTTCCTAGTACGGCAGTCAGTGTCTTACGAATTTTATCTCCGAGTGTTGCATATTGCGTAGCGGCCTTTTGCAACTCATTTTTCTGTTGCCTCAACACATCCTAGAGTATCCTTTAGTATTCTTGCTACACCCGAGGAAGATGAAACCTACGATCTCTTGTCGGGCTTCGTCTTCGCGTTCAGCTAGACCCTGCTTCTTGTCTCTTATCTCATAACCTTCTTGTTTCAGTGTAATCAACTCTCGCCGAACCTCCTCCATCCGGGTTTCCATATCCGCTCGCTCGCTTTCATCGACCGGTTGGTCTGTCCAGAAGCGACCTGGCATGATAGTTCTGGTACTTGTTGATGTGGCACTAGGACCATACTCTCTGCGTCTTGCGACACGATATATCCGCTTGCCAGTTGCCCAGTTCGGTATCCTTTCAGCAGCCATTAGCTGCTCATACTGGGCATTGCTTATGTCTTGCTGAGCTACGCCTGATATATGAAGTTTTTTCTCTGCGCATAGCATCGCTAACACGGGTTCGGGTCCTTCGAGGTAATCAATAGCGTAGGCATCAAGGCCGAAATCACCAAGTCGTTCTTTAGGTATGGAAGGTCGAAAGGAGGCAAAGTTGCTACCACAGGTTCGAATCGGAACCGCGATGCCCATCTGGCCATAGAATTGGTTGCTGAGTTTCTTGTGATCACTGGGCGTCTGGCAAATAAAACAGATGAAGTCGTCCTGGCTAAGCAATGACTGGACTTGGTCCGAGTATTTCTTGTCCGTGATTGAGCAGGTAAGCATCGGGGGACCGAACACTTCTCTTTGAAACTGGTCCTGGTTATTCTGAAGCCATTCCCAACCCTGGGCGGCGTCTGAGTGTACGCTTTTTAACTGTGCCAGTTTCTTTCCTTGCTGTGAATTCAAAATCTCAAACTCTCGTTCTAGAGTTTTCAATGTAACCCTCAGGCTGGAATTGACCCCCTTCAGTTCATCGAACCGGTCATCAAGCACGCGTTTCTCTCCTTCTATTTCCTGCAAACCGCTCTCTTTCTGGCGCTAAAAGGAAGTAAGAATGTACACGTTAGCATAGGGATAGAGCACTATATGAGGAAAAGGACTCACAATCTTAGCATTCCATTCAGCAGGTACAAACTCAGGAGGTTTGTCTTTCAGCCTAGCTTCTAGGGTTGTAAGTTCCTTACGTCTCTGCTGAATCTTAGACTTGATATTTCGTAATGTGTCTTCCTCAGCTTTCACTGTATTTTCTTCGTTTCGTATAGCTTCATCGTAAGTCTCAATGCCACGTAGCACTTGCTCCCCCGCTACTTCGGCATCGCGCAAAGCTCTCTTCCTCTCCAGTATAACAGGCTCAATCTGTGCTTGGTAGTCCTGTTTTTGGTTCACAGCTTCCAAGGCAGGCCCACAGGCCTTCTCCAGATCTTCTAATTTTTTCTTGGCGTCCTTTAATCGTTTCTTAGCCTCGCTATATCTTAAGCGTTTGTCATTGTACTCAGCAACAGCACGCGCACTCTTAAGATCTTCCACCTTTTTCTGAATGGCCTCTCGCTCGTGCAGTCTATTCACATCGGCCTGGAGCCCCTGTTGACGAGACTCGTGGTTTTTTAGAATCTCGGCGCAGTTTTCAACCTGGAGCTTCATCTCTCTATGGCTTTTATGTAGTTTCTTAAGCTCTAGTTGCCAGTCGAGGATCTCCTGGGGTGCCGCGGCTCGAAGGGTTTCCTCAAGAAGACGGGTGGGAGTCAGACCCGCGAATTCGGCGACCTTGTCTTGGGGCAGGAACTGGCACAGGTTGTCGATCTGTATTCTTAATTTTCGCGTCACCTCTTGTATGGCCTTATGGGTGCTCTCTTTGCCGTCCAGCCACCACTTCCGCCCGTTGTCTTCGCGATTGATCTGGACACGGATGACGTGGTTTGTTCGCTCACTTGGCAGCTTCTGTAGTTCTACCTCGATGATGGCGCTCTCTTCTCCGTGTTTCACGAACTCTCCAACATGGCTAGCACGTCCAAGATGTTTCGGGTGGTATCCTAAGCCGAGGCATATGGCGCAGACAAGAGAGCTCTTGCCGGTTCCATTAGGGCCGATGACCATGTTCAAGTTGGGGCCGGGGAGGAACTCGGCTTGCTTGTACGTGACGAAGTTTTTGACTCGGACTCGAACGATGGCGCCGGGATGAAAGTCGCTCGGGTCGGGAATACGGCCATTCGTTGAGGCGCGGCCTTTGACTCTGCGGTTTGGGGGTGCGGGGGAATCATCGCTCATCTCTCTCTTGCCCGTCTCCTCCTGATCCTCTTCTCCTTCGGACACATGGCCGTTTGCGCGGCTTTTTCGTCTTTTCGATGAGTCGGAGGTGGCTGGTGACGGCTCAACATCGTCGTCGTCTTCCTCATAAACAGCCCTTGGCCGACGGCGGGGTTCGAGTGATGGCATCGCGAGGGTTGACGTGATAAGTTCGACGTAGGAGGCTCAGAATAAGCGATCGATAACTATCTGGGTTAGACAAACACGAAGGTGATTTAATCAGATGATCCCATGTCCTAGACACTTAAGCGTGTCGTTGTTGCACTCGTAAGATCGCCGGTTTATTGAAAGCCGTTATCACCTGTCGTATCAGTGCGACGCGTACAGGTAGCTGCTACTGGCGAAAGACGCGTTAACTGCTTTTCAATATATGGATACCTACATGTAGGTAGGTACCTAAGGTAGGCACTAGGTCGGTCTGGTCTAGTAAAGTGGGGGTTGTATCCCTTATTATAGTATTATTTTTTATTAATAAAGTTATATCTGCTTAGAAAATATATATTCTAATATACCGCATCAATTACACATACATACAAAGAACCTAGAAAGTGATTGCTCATGGCAACTTCACCCCCTCTAGCAACAAAAAAGCTTTACTTGGTCTGGTGAATGAGTTATACATTATTTTTAGGACTTTGATATCTATCTACCTACATCGTACATAACCTATTGTCAAGCTTTAGGGCTTGGCTTCAGGAATAATTATTAAGGTTGAGAAATAAGGTCTATTATTGATGTTGTTATGTGCTACTAAGTCTAAAAGTAGCTTAAAAAAACAGTTATACAAATAAACCTAGTAACACAAAGCTTAAACCAGCTTTTTTTTTATTAAACAGTTATTTAAATAAATATGAACTTTTATAATCTTTTTTATACTTTAGCTATAACTTTAGCTACAAGTACTACTATTAACACTTTTTTTAGCTAGTTATATAAATATAAAACTTAAAAAAAAAAATAAAAATAAATAAATGCAGAAATTAAACACTTTTTTTAACGCTGTTTTATTAATTAAAGTATATATATATATTATTGCATTATTTATTTAATATATTTATATTTTAGTTAATTAAATGTAGCAGCTGCACTTAAAAATAGTTTTACTTTTTTTAAAAATTGTTAATTCTTGTTTTTAATTAATTATTAACTTTTTAATATAAACTTTATACAATTGTTAATAATTGTAATAATATTTTTAGTTTTACTTTTTTGTTAAAAATATATAAATTTTAATAAAAGTTTATTTTATTTTTAAATTAAAATAGTTATATTAAAATTTAAAACTTTAAAACTTAAAACTTAAGACTTATTAAAACTTACTAAAAAAAAAAATTAAACTAATTAAAATAAATAAATATTTTTTTTTAATTGTTAATTAATTTTATAATTTTAATTAATAACTTTATAAAAAACAATAACTTTTAAAACATTAAAAAATATAAATTTTTAAAAAAATAAAGTTGTAAATAAGTAATTAATAATAATTTCTTTTTTTTTTTTTGTTAATTAATAAATATGCTTTAAATAGTTAACTATTTAATACTAAAAAGTAATAAAAAAACTTAGTTTTGCTTTATTTTTTTACTAGTTAAATTAATATATTAATTAATTTTTTTAATATTAAAAAGATTTAAAAAGTTTATATGTTTAATATAATTAAAAGATTTAGTAAAACTATTTACAAAATTATTTTTTAATTTAACATATTTAATATATATATAGCTTACTTTAATTTTTTAATTAATATAATAGTATATTATATATATATGTTTTTTTTGTTTAAATATAGCAATAAATTTATATTAAGTAATAATATTTATATTATTACAAAAAAAAATAATTAAACTTTAAAGCATAACTTTTAGTTTTATAAAAAAATTGTACACTTATATAAAATCTTCTGCAGCTTTATTTATTACAATAAATTTACTTTTAATTAAATATTTTGCAACTACATTTTATGCTTTTAAATACTACAATATAAAATTGTTATTAATAAAAATTATATATTTTATAATAAATTTACTAGTTTTTAAATCTAACAATAGTATAATATTTACTGTAGCAAATAAGCTAATTTTATTGTACTTATAATAAAAATGATCTTTTTTTAGTGTTTTATATTATAAACTTATATTTAAATTTTTTTTTAAATATTTTGCTAATTTTTTTATACTAATTAAATACTTTAGTAATAAGTTATTTATAAATCGCATTTATATCAAAGCAGTATAACTAATATTAAGTTTTAAAATTTATATAAAAAAGTTAAGTTTTTTTAACAAAAAAGCATATTTATATACTTTTTTTTTAAAAGTAAAATCTTTTTTTTTTTTTACTGCATATATATTTTTTTTTGCTTTTATAAAAATAGTACATTTATACAGTATAACTATTTCAAATAATTTTAATACTTTTTAAATATACTAAAATTAATTAAAATATATATTGTTTATAAAGCTATTTCTAATAATTTTTATATTTAAAAATTAATTTACATGTTTAAAATTACTTGTAAAAACTTATTCTTTTATTTACGCTACTATATTTTTTAAATAATTAAAATTAATACTATATAATAAAAAGTCGTTTATATAAAATATTATAGTTTTATTAATATTATAATTTATATAAACTACATTATTTAAAATTAAAAAAGTAAATTTTACTTTTGTTATAATTTTTTTAGCTTTTATTTATTACTTATAGCTTAATTGTTTAAAGCTATATAAAAAAAGCAAAAGCTTAATAATATAGTTTGCTATTTATTAATGTTTGATTTTTTTACTTTAAAAAGTTTTAAAATATTTTAACAACATTTTGAACTGTTTTATATAGATTTTTTTATATAAATTTCTACTAAAATAAACTAAAATAAAGTTTATTTAAATAATATATTATCGCTTTATTATAGCTAGTATTATTAAAATTTTTTATATAGCAGCTTTAGCTATAAAAGCTGAAGTTTTATTATAGTCGATTTTTTTTTTTTAAAAAAAACTTCTAGTATAAATTTTCGCTTTATATTTGCTTAGTTTTTTTATAAATAAATATTTTTTTTTTATTACTTATATAGTATTTACTAAGTTATTAAATAGTTTTATTTCGCTATATTTTATAAATTTAAATGTGTTTTTATTTAAATAATTATATATTTTAACAAAAATAGCTTTAAATTATTTATTTCGTTTAAAATTTTCAAATACTTTTTTTAAAATAAGTTTATTTAAAGTAAAAATTTTAACTAAAAACATATTTAATAAAATCTATAAATAATTTAAGTATAACTTTTTTTAAATGTTATATATATTTTTAAAAATCGATTTAAGTTTTTTTATAGTTTTTTATATTTTGCTAACTTAAAAGCTTTTGTAGTTTTTTACTAAGTTAAAATTATTTAAAAAGTTTAAATCAATAAATCTTTTAATAAATTTTTCTTTTTTTTAAATTAAAACTAGCTATAGTATATATAATATATTTATATATTTATTTAATACTTTTTACTTTTATATATTAGTTAATAATGTAACTACAAGTTAACTGTATTAAAGTCTGCTATATAAATAGCTTTTATTTTTTATACTTTTTTTTATAATAAAGCAGCTATAATTTATTTAATAATATTCAGCTTTATTTTAGCTATCTGCTTTTTTGCTTGAAATATTTTCATTTATTACATTATTGTTTTTATTATAAATGTTTGTTTTATTTTTTTTACAGTTATATTTACAAAAGTACTATTGAACCTTTTGTAGCAATAATTTAACAATATTTTTTAAGTTTTAAATTTTATTTAAGTTGTTTGTACTATTATAAAATGTAATATATAATATATAAAACATTCTATTACTATTTATAAACTATACTATATAGTTGTTAAATTTTTTATAGCTTAAAAATACAGCATTTATATTATAAACATTTAATTTTTTTGATGTAATTTTTATTAAAATATTAATAAATATAATATAATAATTGTTAATAATATAAAAATTGTTTATATATAATATATAGTTTTTTCTAAGTTTTATAATATTATAAAACATTTTATATAAAGTTTAATTTTTAATTGTAAATAAATCAGTTCGATTAATTATATAAACTATAGTTTGTATATTTTATAGTTAAAAATACATAAGCAGTCTAGTTTAAATAAATAAAGCTTTTGCTTTATTTTATATAAAGTTGATTAATTATTTTATTATATTGTTTTAATATTAGTTTATAAAAGTTGAATTAATTATTATAATATTTTTTTTAAAACAAAAGTTTTTAAATTAGTTTATATTAAATTTTTTGTTATTATTTATTTATATAAGTTTAGCTTTTTTAATATATATATTTTTTAATTAAAAAATTAATTTATTTAATAAACAGTTAATATTTTTTAAATATTTTTTAATAGTTTTTTAAACTTTATTTTTAGTTTTATAAAGTAAAAAAGTTTTATATTAATTTATATTATTAATAATAAAGCTAAAATATTTATGCTTTAAAATAAAAACAAACTTTAGTTTTTTTAAATTTATTTAAATTATTTTGTTTAAATAATTTGCTTTTTTAATAAATTCTTTCGAAATAATTTTCTATGTTTTCGTTTAATTATAAACAATATAAAAAAAAAAATCTACTTTTTTAAATTTAATATTTATACTTATAGTTTATTTAATTATTTAAATCAATCGTTTTATATTAAAGTAATATAATTTTTAATACTAAAAAATAAGTTTATTTTTTAGTTCAATAGTTATATATAGCTAACTATTTATTGTTACTTTTAATAATAATTTTTTTAGATTTTTAATATTTAATATGTTTAGTTTATATTTTTATTGTTAATTTGCTGCAAGCTATATTGTAAATAAACAAATAACAAAAAGTTCTTTTTTGTTATAAATTTAAAAAAAAAGCTTTTTTTTTTAACATTTAAATTAGTTATAGCTTTAAATTTATAATTTTGCAAAACTTGCTTGTTTATATAACTTTTTTTTAAATAAAATCTTTTACTAAAAAAAATATTCAAAAAAAACATTAAATATAAAAAAGTATAGCGAATTAACATTTTATATTTGTTTTTTTTAAGTATTTTAAATCATTTAAAAATTGTATTTATTTTATAAATTAATATAAGTTTTCTGTTTATATTAATAGTATATTGTTTATTTTTTAACTGTAAATTAATTACTGTGTTTTTTTAAAAGTTAAACTTATTATTAATAATTTTAACATTTGCTTTTATATTAAATAAAATGTTTTTACAGTATTAATTAATATAATATATATTAATTATATTAATTTTTTTTAGTTTAATAATATAATTATTTAAATTATAAAAAACTGTTTTATACATTTTTATTAGCGTTTTAATATTTCAGTAAAACATTTATACCGATTTTTTGTAAAAGTTTTTTTTTTAAATAGCTATTTAATAGAAGTTTTTTTCTAAAACAGCTGTTTAGCAGAAGTTTTTCTTTTTTTAAAATCAAAAAATAGCAATTTTACAATTATATAAATTTTTAAAGCTTTATAAATTAGTTAACTTTATATTAACTAAATAAGATATAGTTATATTTTTAAAGCTTAAAAAAAAGCTTTATTTAAAAAGTTTTTTAGTAATTGTAAAATTAGCTATAAATTAATTAAAAGCTTTTTTTTGATTGTTTATAGCTTTATTTTTGCAATTTTTTTGTTTGTAACTTTATTTATTACATTTAAAATATTTTAAGCTTTTTTTTTTATTTTAAAACTTTTTATTTAACTTTTTATTTTTTTTATTATTTTAACTGCTTTTTTATATATTGTAAAAAAACTTATTTTTATAATTGTTTTTATTAAAAAACTTTTAATTAATATAAAACTTAAAGTTGTTATAAAACTTATTAACAAAGTTTTATAATAAGTACTTTTGTTATTTTATTACTTTTATAATAATTTTATATTAATTTATAACTTTGTTTTTTATAGCTGTAAAAAATAAAGTAATAGTTTAGTTTTAATTGAACTTTTTTTTAATAATTTTATATTAATATATTAGTTTTAATTATTTAGCAATAAATATAATAAGATTTTTTTTATTATATTTGTAGTTAATTAAGTTATTTTATAAGTTTTTTTAATAAATTTAGCTATTTGTACTATAAGTTTTGCTAAAAATTTTTAATATTTTATTGTTTTTAATAACGTTTTTTACTAAATTTAAAAAAGCTATTTTATAAATATTAGTTATAGCTTAAACTAATATAAGTTTTTTATATATATTAATAAGTATATTAAAAATATAGCTTATAATTTGCAATATTAAACTTAAGTTTTTTTTATAAATTAGCTAATTTAAAACTTTTTAAAAATAATTTTTTTTATTAAATTTATATTTAAACCGCTTTTATTTAAATTTATTAGCATTAGCGCTTTTAATATTTAAGCTAGCTTTTTTTACAAATTATACATTTAAGTTTTCTATATTATTTAAATCAAAAAACAAAAAAAAAAAAGATAAAAATAATAAAAAAAAGTTTATATTAGTATACAAAATAATTTGTTTACTTTTTTATTTAATGTTTAAATTATATATATTATTACTTTTATTTATATTTAACTAAATATTTTAAAAGTTTTTTTAATTTTTAATAGTTAGTTCAGTTAATATTAAAAGTTTTACTATTGTTACTTTTGTTAAAGTTATTTTTTTAAATATTTGCTGTAATTTTTGTTAAACAGTTTAATAAACTGCTTTTAATTTAAAACAATAAGTATTTTTAAAATTATCAATATATTTATATATAAAAACTTTATTTTGACTTTTTTTTTTATTTTTAAAATAAAGTTTAATATTTTTTTCTGTTATTTTTTTAAGTAAGTTTTTAAAATGTTTATTATTATTTAATAAGTTGCTTATAATTACTTTTTGTTTTTTTTTAATACTAAATATATAAATTTAAATCAGCAACAATCGAAATAATAAAAATAAAATAAATCAAGTATTAATTAAATAAACAAATATGCTAGCTATTATATCAAGCTTTAAAATTTAGCTTTAAAAATAATTATCAAAGTTAAAAAATAAAATTTATTATTAATGTTGTTATATATTACTAAGTTTAAAAGTAACTTAAAAAAGTAGTTATATAAGTAAACCTAGTAGCACAAAGCTTAGACCAGCTCTTTCCCCACCAAACAGCTATCTAAGTAAGCATGGACCTTTACAATCCTCCTTACACTCCAGCTACGACCCTAGCCACAGGCGCCACTGCCGACACCTATGGATATTCTACAGCCACCCATCTTTGCAATCAGAATAATTGGTACAGAGCCATAAATTGTCTACCAGTCCTTAACGCCACTAGTAATGATTCATTTAGTGTGTCTCGGTTTTCGTCGCGACCATCTATTATTATTATTATTATTATTTGCTTAATTCAACTCACCATGACCGAATAGCTGTGTAATTTTAGAGTACAGCTTCACATCCTAATTTGCTATATTGTTGATAGCGTCCCGTATCCATGAGCTACTCTACAGAACATTTGTTTACTATCTCACCTGTGAGCCGGCGTAGGAGAATGCAAGAGAAGTTGCAAGCACGCGTCAGGCCCGGAATGGTCCAGTAGATGGTTCCTAGGTACATGTATAAGAAGGCATTTAAAAGTTGATTCAGGTACGGTTGTCTTAGGTCGGTAAATGAAAGGTAGGTCACCATTGTAGGGACAAACAATAGGATATCCAAGGCAACCTTGGACCATTACCTACATGACCTCTACCTACCTCTTTCTACCTCTACCCACCTTATTGTGTACTTCCCTTTGGTACGTGTAGGCAAGAGGTACCTACCTAGGTAGTTACATAAACAAAACCTGCTACATACCTATCTACCTAACCCAGGTATGTACAATTAGCTGCCTACCTCCCTCTCCTACACGTACCTAAGAGGTAGTCGGCATTATTGGTACCTGAAGACAGGTAGACACCTCCATACCACCACTCTCTCTACCTAAGGCATGCACTTGTATAAGTGGTACATCCCTTGGTGTGTTTGTGTGCGTAGTTGTCGGCAACCCCTCACACCTCGACTATCAACGCGCCCCTCCACCAGCATTCCTCCCAAGCGAAAACTCCCTTCTACTAGTAATTCCACGTCTGGATAGCTATCTCCCTTAGTTCCCTTCTATTCAACCGCCCTTCAACCTCCCTCCGGTATCCCCCTTTCCTCGACGTGCCACATTGCCATTGTCCACTGTATCGACTCGTGGCACACTTACACTTACAACTACCTTCTCTCCTCCTTTACTATTCATAGCCACACTTTGAGCATTACCCTCGCTTAACTAACACTTACTAAATCTACTGCTACCGCTGCTGTTGCCCAGCTACCATCTTCCTGTTCTATTCCTTCTCATAGCCTAGGCAGCCTCGGTGCGTCTGCTATCAAGGCGAATCGGTTTCACTGTGTTAAATTTGGGATGGAAGTGCAATTGCGCTGCGCTTCTTATTAGCCCCGGACATGGCTGATCGTGGGGTTTCTAAGACTCGTATTCGCCGAGCGCCTCTAGGAGACGCAACTGATCGAATCGTGAATGCTTCGCCCCAGAAGGTTGAGAAGTATAGTCAGCCGCATAATCCCGAACCGAACCCTTTACGCGCTCACCCAGTCACCACTACTTCAACCAAAGGCCCCTCCCGAAAAAGTGTAGCCCTATCATCTAGCAACCTGGTTTCCACCCGGACACGCCACGCCAAACCCCGTGTCTCCGTCGGTCAACAAGCTATGATCCCGGCCGCTAACGAAGCATCTGGAGATAACCGCTTCTCCCAGATCTCGACATCTAGTGGCGCGTCCGGTGGCAATCGGAAGACACACATTGGGCCATGGCAACTAGGTAAGACTTTGGGCAAGGGCTCTGCTGCCCGTGTTCGCCTAGCCAGGCATCATACCACACAAGACGTCGTGGCTGTCAAGATTCTTGCCAAGAACATGACCCAACTGACTGCGGCTGGGAGTATGGCCGAGCTGGATAAATGGGATCGCACACGAGAAGAATTTAATTCAAAGAGACAAATGCCGTTGTCCATAGAACGCGAAGTCGCCATACTAAAGCTTATCGACCATCCCCATATCGTCAAGTTGCATGATATCTGGGAGAACCGTGCCGAGATGTAAGTCGGGGGCCTAAGTCTGCTTCATTCTCTTCTAACTCCGTGTTTAGTTATCTCGTCTTAGAGTATATGGATGGTGGCGACATGTTCACGTATATAGACGCCTATGGTCCACTACCTGAATTTGAGATGGTTGGCTACTTTCGTCAGCTACTCACTGCCTTGGAATTTGTTCATTCCTTTAATATCTGCCACCGCGACCTAAAGCCTGAGAACATTCTCATGAAGAGCAATGGTGTTGTGAAAATCGCTGATTTTGGCATGGCCGCAATTCAGCAAAGCCCGACTCATTCCTTGAGAACATCGTGCGGGAGCCCCCATTACGCAGCCCCTGAATTAATTGCTCGAACCCGTTATCAAGGTGACAAAGTAGACATTTGGAGCCTGGGTTGTCTACTGTATGCAACCCTTTGTCGTCGGCTCCCCTTCGACGACCCCGATGGGAATGTGCCGAAACTGCTCGCAAAGGCTAAGAAGGGCGTCTATTCGGTCCCTGATTTTCTCAGCAGGGAGGCTCGGGATCTAATTGCAAAAATGCTAACGGTTGATCCTGCGAAGCGCATTCCGATTCGCAAGATTTGGAAGCACCCCTTAATACGGAAATACGACGATTTGGATGATCTGAATGACGGAGGTCCAGCACTCAGCTTCCAAGCCAGTGACAAGTCTAAGCCTATACCACCAGACGAACTTGATATGCAGATACTACGGCAGTTGAAGTCGATGTGGCACACATTTTCTGAAAAACAAATCGCCATGCAACTAAGCAATACACAGTAGGTCTAGATAATTCTGCTCTTGTGCCGTATAATTCCGGCAAAACTAACCCTGCGGCAGGCCTAATGACCAGAAACTTTTCTACTGGTTGCTCCTCAACTACAGAGACAAGAAACTGGAGAACTACAATGCGGATTTAACTTATTCCCCAAGTGATTACCACCATCTACGGCCTGCTAACTGGAAGAAGAAGGTTACTACCGCCCAATTTCCCTCTAGATATGGCAGGACGCCTTCACGGTTCACTGTAATCTCTACTGTCCCTACAGATGGAAGCCTCGAAGAAGTGGATGTTACGGATGGGGGCGCAACAACTCTAAGCTACGATCCTTACAAGGCTTCAACAATCATGGAAAATAAATATGCTAGCCACGCAAGGATTGTTGTCCACCGTAATGGTAGTATAGCTAACAACTCAAGCCGTTCTTCAACTTCGCGGCGCGGTCAAGCCGGATCATTTAGAAGTACCTCTACTCGATCAAGGCAGACAAGACCTGGTCGTCGTATCACTACTCCTGCAGTAATGCGCAGTTCACGACAGTCGTTGAGTTCGATCCAGAGTGGAGAGAGCGCCCTATACAGCAGACCAGCTTCTAGGCGCAAAAGAGGAGTCGATTTCTCGCATGTTCGAATGCAGCCACGAGGCCAGCGCGAAGTGGCACCCGCCCCAGCGAGTACCACCGGAAACGAGGCAACATACCACCACGGCTACCCCTCCCCTGCGTATTCTGTTGAAGATCCCACACCGTCTATAAGCCTACATGAAAGAAGTAGAGCAGGTACCCAATCCATAGCGAGCATGTCTCAGGCAGATCAGGCCACTCCGCACTGGAACAAGGAAGTGCATGAGTTCAGTCATAGTATTGCAAAGGATTGTGATGATGCCTTCAATAGTTCTTTGCTTAGCCCGGGATCATACCTATGCAATACCTCAAGAGAAGTGCCAGTCATGGCGAATGCAATTCCATTGTCTGGCGAATTAGCAACCCCAACTCTAGCTTCTTGGAATCATCGACCTTTACCACCAACGCCACCGACCACAGCCTCAATTGCTCATGAAATCATGATGGCAAAGAAAAGAATGGAACAAAGGAATGAATACGGCGAGGCATCTATGCATATTGATAGAGATAAACCTCAACTAAGCGATGCCAATCCAGGAGCAGGCTCAACAATAGTACATGAGCTAAACCGCAGAATTGTTTCAGCGCCGATTTATTCACAGTATAGCACACAATGGGGAAAGGACAAAATTCCGTTACCATTACTCAATGAAAAATTCAAAGGAGAAGCCTATTGCGATGCTAACGATAAAAATCGAGCTGTTTCAGCCCCGGTCCGGTACGCAAAAGAGGAGTCAGCGCAGATGGATGACCAGAAAAGTCTCGAGTTCCTCTCCCAGCAGGACAACACCATACGGCTTGTCTCTTCTCCTTCTGCTAAACCATGTATTGAAGCCAAGACTCCCGAACTACCTAATATTCGCAGACATAAAGTTCGAGATGACATGGCTCAGTCTCAGCTCAAGCAGGAACCCAACCTCCGCCAGCGCTACATGAATGGCGAGCCAGCAGGTCCGTCTACAAACGCTCAAGATGCACCAACCGAAAATTTTAGAAAGTCAACTGTTATTAAGAAAAAATCATTATGGTTTCAGCGTGGATCTAAAGATGGGGAGAATATATTCAATAACGTGGGAGAGTCTACCTCCGGTCGACCCGACCATCCCGAATACGTATCCACGAGCTCTTCAGTAGACCCAGCTGTTCCCTCTACTAAGAAGAAAAATTTCAGTCTCGCCTTCTGGCGCAACAACAAGCATTCATCTGAGATAAGGATGTCACATGCAGGTAAGCTAGTCGTCAGTGCTACAAGGCGGCTGAGGTTAATGACAAGATACAGGATCCAAAATTGATCGTACACCAAGTCCACAACCGGCTCGTCTGTTCATTCAGCCGGCCCGGCTACCAAATAATGGCCGGAGCGGAGATCAAGCCATCACGCGCAATATCGAACCACAGCAGAATTGGCTCGCTCGCTTATTCAGGGTGAAGCCAGCCACCAGGTACCTTTGCTTCTCGATTTCCCGTCGTCGCGCACGACAGGAAACGGCAATTCTGCTTAAAGAATGGCGTAAGTATGGCATGCGAGACATAGAAGTTGATAAAGAGAGGAACATCGTTTTTGCTCGGCTGGGTCAAGAAAACTGTAAGTAACCACCCCTGTGGGCTCTATTACGATATGGCAAGGGCCTCGACACTAATACCATGACTGCCAGACCTCAACTTGAAAGAAGTCTCATTCGCCGCTGAAATGATGACGGTCATTGAGCACGGAAAACGCGGCCAGCTGTGCATTGCCCGCTTCACACAAGAGCGCGGGGCTGCCAGTAGCTTCCACAAGGTTGTCGACACGGTAAATTCTGTGTTCAGTCAACGAAACTTGCTTGTCGTCGAGAAGCGAAAAGTCAAAATGATGATAAAGACGCTAAATTCCTAACTATGTATCGCCGCGAAGGATGAGGACTTGATTGCCTGAGCCTTCTCGTCCGATATGTGGAGTTTGTCATCCAGTATTTGAGGATTTCCATCCGATGTGTGTCTGAAGCACGGGGCTAGGGGCCAGTGTAAACAGGATCGGAACGAAGTGTAACGGGTTCGACTTTCGCTTGTAAAGAGGAACTCCGACTAATCTTTTGCTATGAGGTTCTCTTTCCCCTGTCTTTTTACATCGACCCTCGTCTCATTTGCAGCCGCTTCATCTGTGTATAGTTGGCGGCCATGTAAAGATCGAAGGGGGTCAAAAAAGGCAGGAAAACGAAAGAAAGGGAGGAATATGTCACGAGGTGATGAGTTGGTTGGACTATCCAATGTTCTTGAATGGGCGACGTTGAATCTGTATAGAAGCAACGGATGGATAGACGGTAGTGATGTGGGAAACGAATGTGGTCAATCAGTGGGGGGAGATTTGGTGATGGGTTGATCCAGCACCGCGACAACTGACGAACTGACCCCTCCCTGCGGATAGATAGGTGTAGGTAATAAGTTATTCAGATATTGTCTATATGAGTCCTTAAGATGATGAGTCTAAGTACACATCTCTATACGTACGTGTGATATACGGTACTTCGGTAGAGACTATAAAGGTGCACGGGTGGGATCGGCTTCTCGGCGGATGCCGGAAAGTGTCGGTAAGATGGACGGGGACCTCCAGCCTCAAGCATCCGACCTCGGCTCGGTCCAGATCAGGTCCAGAACGCGACGCTAGCAAGTTGATCAATTAGAGACGTTTCCCAAAAACGCTTTTATTCCAAAGAATCGAACTCTGCGACTTCGCTAGGTCTCATGTGGTGGGTTTTAGAAGTAGATAGGAAGTGAGCGGATGTTGATGTAAGCCCGATTCTTTGCGTATAATACTCTATATGAATTTTCACGTCTTTAACAGCTAGTAGACAAAATAGGTACAACTATATTCATATGGGTAAGTTAAATAAAATATATACGGCTTCAGAAAGGCAGGTAGTTTTCAAATATCTCTCAGCACTAGTTTAGGTAAATGTTATGAAGATCCAGAATATGGAATGTGCAATTCAGGTGTCATTCAATCCCTTATCACAGGTACCCTGTCTAGGGCAATGATGTAATAAGCCGCTCTGCCGTGTTTTAGAGGGGCGAGTCTCCATTCCAGCCAACCAACTTACATGTGATAGGGCAGTTTCGGCACCCCGGATTCTCTCTACCAAACCATGACCAGGCACCTAACCTAGCTACCTACCTGTTGGAGAGCTTCACACCGTTCGGTGACAAAGCACCACCGAGATAAAGAAAGACGCCCACCAGCACCACTCGCCTCCGGCTCCGGCTTGAATCTAAAATATAATCTGCTCCTCGTCCGACCTCACAAGGTAGTGTCCTCGGCTTGGCTTGTCGTAGTATTATACTTCTAAAAGGTACTCACTCCGACTCGAGGTAAGTAGTGCAAACAGCTTCCCCACACTTTCACAAGCTTCAAAGTTGCAAAGCTTCCCCCTTCTCGCCCACCCTTTCCACCAGGTTATGCCCCGGTTAGCCACCCGGCCGGCTACATCAGCCCTTGGCAACCACTCAGCTGTCGTCCTTCTACCCGAAACCAAGCCCTGTCAACTCCGTCGCCGAGCTTAAACGCGACCGCTGCTATGCCTAGGCACGCTGTTCAGCACGGCTCCCGCCATGCCGTACTAGACTAGGCTATCGATTCAGCAGTCGATTCCATCATACATCATACAGTAGTTCTGTCTCGGTTCACAAAGAGCCCCTAGCGTAGCGCAGTGTATGTAGCTGACATCTCAAGTAACCTAGTCCGCTCGTCCTAGCTCCCATCTCATGCAAAGCCGAGCAACATTGGGGACTGGCATATAGTATACATCATCGCCTCGCTCGCCCTTGTCGGTTTTCCGATCTAAGCCATACATCCTAGGCTAGCAGACTGTGAATACCTTGTCTAGAGTAGGTA
This sequence comes from Hypoxylon argillaceum, assembly GCA_022495175.1. Lineage (NCBI taxonomy): Eukaryota > Fungi > Ascomycota > Sordariomycetes > Xylariales > Hypoxylaceae > Hypoxylon > Hypoxylon argillaceum. The sequence continues at coordinate 49,034 of MU378118.1, forward strand.
TATAGTCATTTGTACCCCTCCTCTACCTATTCATTAAGCTTTGTTCCCAAGTATATCTCGTATCTCGTTAACTCTGGTACTGTAGGCGGAGAACATACACACAAACATAAGACCCTCGGTTAATCGGCTTTAAAGCTAGACAGATTGTCAAACCCACCACAGGTCTAAGTCATCGACTGGTTACAGAACATTCCTCTTTGACACCACCGAATCGTTGGATCTCAGAGCAAGGCGGTGAACACGCTCTCTAACAAATTCTGTGCTCACTCACCTTCGCACCCGCCCTGGCATACGCGCCATCCACATATCGTATTAAATCTCATATCAAATCTCTCTCACAATGGCCACTACCGACGCCATCCTCCGAGGAGTCTCTATCTCCGGTGTCGTGGGTCCCGAGCACAAGAAGATTCTCACGCCTGAGGCACTGGCGTTCCTGACGCTGCTACACCGATCCTTCAATGTTACACGCAAGAAGCTCTTAGAGCGCCGTGTGATACGCCAGGCCGAGATCGACCGTGGCACCCTGCCTGACTTCCTCCCAGAGACCCGCTACATTCGCGAGGATCCGACATGGAAGGGCGCGCCGCCCGCTCCGAGCCTCGTCGACCGTCGTGTTGAGATTACAGGCCCCACAGACCGTAAAATGGTCGTAAATGCCCTAAACTCAGACGTATGGACATATATGGCAGATTTCGAAGGTATGTACCATTTCAGTCATCGAGATTTTACCCCGTGCCTGGGTGAGCGCGAGATAAGGTTGCCGAACGTTCTCCGATACGAGTTGTGTGGCTCGATCATTTTACCGGCGGGCAAAGGAATAAAAGGCATTTCAAGAAGGAAGACAGCAAACATGAAAATATTTCGACGAGGAATACGAATATAAGACACGAGAAACTAACAATTTCCATAGACTCAAGCGCCCCAACATGGGAAAACATGATCAACGGACAAGTAAATCTGTATGATGCCGTACGGCGCCAGGTAGATTTCAAACAAGGACCAAAAGAATATAAGCTACGGAATGACCGCAAGTTACCAACCCTGATCGTGCGCCCGCGAGGATGGCACTTGGAAGAGAAACATATCACAGTAGATGGAGAGCCCATCTCCGGCTCCCTGTTCGACTTTGGTCTATACTTCTTCCATAACGCCGTTGAGTACCAGCGTAACGGATACGGTCCCTACTTCTACCTACCCAAGATGGAGTCTCACCTTGAAGCGCGTCTTTGGAACGACGTCTTTAACCTCGCCCAGGACTACATAGGGATGCCGCGGGGCACGATCCGTGGCACGGTTTTGATTGAGACCATCCTAGCCGCCTTCGAGATGGAAGAGATCATCTACGAGCTGCGTGACCACAGCTCGGGACTGAACTGCGGTCGCTGGGATTACATCTTTAGTACAATCAAGAAGTTCCGCCAGAACCCAGACTTCGTCCTCCCCGACCGTAGTGCTGTCACCATGACCGTCCCCTTCATGGACGCCTATGTTAAGCTCCTCATTCAGACCTGCCATAAGCGTGGCGTGCATGCTATGGGTGGTATGGCCGCACAAATCCCTATCAAGGATGATAAGGCGGCGAACGACAAGGCGATGGAGGGTGTGCGCGCGGATAAGCTACGTGAAGTTCGCGCCGGCCACGACGGGTACGTAGCATTGATCGCCTTTCCAACTTCCTCGCTTCGCTCTATCATCTTATCATGCTCAAAAAAACCCCGCAAAATGGCTTCACTCTAGAAAAAAGATGAAATATCCTAACATTAAACTCTTATAGAACATGGGTCGCCCACCCAGCGCTCGCCAAGATCGCAAGTGACATCTTCAACGAGTACATGCCGACGCCAAATCAGCTATTCGTACGGCGTGAGGACGTCAAAATCGGCGCCCGTGACCTGCTAAACATGAACGTTCCCGGAAAGATCACCGAGGAAGGCATCAAGAAGAACTTGGCCATCGGCCTTGGATACATGGAAGCTTGGATTCGAGGCGTCGGCTGCGTGCCAATCAATTACCTCATGTACGTGTCAAAATTACTACATTTAGTTCCCCATGCCCTCCCCACCTTGCCATGATATCCTTCACTTGGCAACCGTCTTGATGTTTCTTGGGGGCGATTCTCGATTGCAACCCTCCGTATTCCTCTGCGCCGGAACACGACTCTTTGTGTATCAATTCCCCGCGCATCTAGACAGTTGCTCGTATCTATATATATACGCGTGTGTATTTACATAAACATTGCTAACTCGTATTCGCCTCCAACAGGGAAGATGCCGCAACAGCCGAGGTCTCTCGTTCCCAATTATGGCAGTGGGTGCGCCACGGCGTGACGACGGCTGAGGGGAAACGCGTCGACAAGGCGTACGCGTTGCGTCTGCTCAAGGAGCAGACCGAGCAGCTTGCCGCCAAGGCGCCGAGCGGGCACAAGTTCGACCTAGCCAGCCAGTACTTCGCCGCCCAGGTTACCGGCGAGGACTACGCTGACTTCTTGACGACGCTGCTGTATAACGAGATTACGACCGTCGTCGGCGCTGCCCCTGCTAGCAAGCTATGAGAGTATAATGCGACCTTGGGGAAGGGGGTAAGTGATGAGAAAGGGGGTTCGGGGTAGGAGTGAGTGTAGTATGTTTGATGGTCACTAGGAAGCCATTGTCGGTTGAAACAGCGAAAAAAAAATACATAATGGCAATGTTGGAGAGTCTCTGTATGAGTTGTAAATTGCCAATTGAATAGCTCGAGGATCTTCAGACAATAATAGATGTTGCGTAATGCTGTCCTGAGAAATCAATTGATTCATCTATGTTTTGTTGAGATTATGCTAACCAAGAAAGCTAGGGAGGGCCCAAGGTTGATAAGACTGACAAGTGTTTCATTGGACTTGATACTATCTTCATCTTTTCGATTTAAATCGTGAGCACATATGTGAGAAGCTACAGATAATTAAGTGCTCGGCTTAGCAACGTGTCTCATTTTAGTATGTCGTCGTATAGTCAGTTATATTCCGTAACAAACTGCCTATGCGTATCGTTCGCGGCGACAGCTCTCTTCATCTTTAGGTGTTCAATATGCTAGATCAGATCAGACCTATCATGGATATGTGGAACTTTATACTATTACTGCCAATATCACAGTACCAACGGTGAGTTGCAGCCAAAGGTATGAACTTCTTTTAGGGCTTCACGTTAATAAAAGGATGGTCCTGATAATAGGAATATAAGCTTTATTGTAGACAGACACAGCGTTCTCCCTATCTACAATTAATAACTATTTAAACCTCGTAGACTATAAGCAAGGCTAGGTGACAAGTCAAATCAGGAGGGCGCGTGGTCAATAGGGGTAGCAAGCATGCTCGTGTGTATAGACGTAAGCCTAGTAGTCTTAAGTCTTAACACGCTGACACAAGGCCGTGCCCAAACTTAATACACAATCTATGATATGGGCCAAATACCTCATAGATGTCAATCTGAATGAAGGATGCAGAGTAAAGAGTTAAACCAGGTTACAATTAATAACGAAAGTAGTATAGCCGGCCGTATATGTTCTCTAGTTCATATGTCATACTATAGTAAGCCTCTCTGTAAACTTTCATATCCAATTGGTCAGGATACGATTTAGGATTTAAACAACCAAGGAAATAATGAGTACACTTGAATGCAATGTGTTACAGAATATAGCTGCAACACTAAACCATAACACTAATGCTATCCAAAAGTATACCGTTACCAAGGTGAGAACCCTACCCGTTTGCAGCTACTTATATACGAGACTGTAACATAATGAAGGACAGTTGATTAAAATTTAAAGTATGTAGTAAAAGTCAAAGCTATAGTATAAAGTGTGTTGTTTTTACGGATTATATTATAGGATAGTGCCCTGTATACCGTTAATTCTTCGCATTATTATAGGCGGCTTTTTTCTATAACATATACAGATAGTTGCTGTTTGGTTAGTAGATCCTAGCAGCTCCTAGTAGCCTATGGTATAAATTCTTAAACAGGCGTGACGCCATCATTTCAAATAAAAATGCTAGGCATGAAGGATTCCTGGGGAGATCTATGTGTGCCTCTCCCATGAACACCGATTGTTCGGAATGTGATGCCGACTCGGGATTTGATGGTTTCGTTGTAGTGAAGACAAGTAGAGAAAGTGTGCAATATACATGAGTTGCGGTGTTTGTTCCCCTGTCTTTTTTGGTAATACTGAGTCATAAGAGCGTTGGTAATTATGCCTTAACTTGAGATTTATAATAAAACGGACAATAACCGTAAGGGTATCAACCCACCAATTCATGCTTAGAAGTGTAGTTTTATAGGATTACCGAACTTGGTCCTTTCGACTCCACAATAGAATCTTCTTTTATTTTCTACGTATTTTATAGAAAAATAGCACTGTCTAGAGAGTAGCCGGGTTGAAAGGTGGTAATGTGGCGTAGGGAAGTTACATATATCGACAAGCAGTGTCGTATTCGTTTGGAGTATCAATGAAATTTAATAGGGTTTACACCAAAAGAATGAAGGGGATAAGATTGTGATAAGATTGTACTACGAGACAGGTACAATAGAAGGAGTATTTGGCTATATATAAAGTTAACACGCATTTCTCATAATTAGAATATAAGTATTCTTTCGGGAATTTAAGAATGTGACGATTTGTTCTTGGGTATGTACAAAAATCAACACAAGTGACATGTTAAATGAAATAAAGAGACCTATCGCACGTGGGAATCTTATAACTGATAGGGGTTGTGCTTAGTTTATATGGGTGAGTAGACGAGTGCGTGATGGGAAGAGTTTTTCTTGTAACTTTATGTTTCGACCGTAGAAATAATTTTGAAGCTGCAAGATACACCATGCATAGATAAAAAAACCTGTACATCATTCCTTAACGGCCTTCTCATTGTAGGAACGTGGGGGCTAGAAAGTAACCTGTGCTAATAGCCTATTAGTCCTTGCCAAGAAGGGGGATGAAAATTGCGAAGGTAGTTACAATAAATAGAAACTAATAAGGTAAGTGATTGTAGAGTCTAGTATACAACTTCCTAAGCATCGTTAGTATGAATTTAGGATAGGATTTCTTTCTTGATAACCCTTGAGTAATTTGCTCATATGCCGGATATCGAAAGAACTTTTGGCATGAGAGCAGTTTATGATACTGCTAGATTTCCCTGATTGTATGCACACCGACATAGTCTCGGATTGAATGTTAAACTATTATTTCTTGGCGAGGACTTCTAATCGTAGACGACGAATAGTTGGTAAGGAAAACCCTGATTTAGATCAAGGATCAAGGAAAAAGCAAGGCGAATCCTACAACGGAATTAGCCGCAACTGCTTGAGAATGTCTAAAATATCTCATAAAAGTCCCTTGTATAGTCTCCGCAATCAAAATTCCACAAGAATAAGGCTGAACTACGGGCCATTTGGAATACCCTGTCGAATAACAATCAGCTCGGACCTGAGAATGAGTACGAGTATCGTCATGTCCAAAAATATGAAAGTGGCTACGGAGAAAATACTAAAATCGATAATTCCGAACCCGCGTGAGGGGAAGTAAAGGAACGAGGGCAGCGGGTCCGTACTTCGAAGAGGAGAAAGGCTAATCTAACAAGATTAGGCAATGAGGCGCGCTATGCGAGACGTTTTGGTCACACACGCAGGCCAGACAGAAGCCGTTGAGAATATTTGTCAAGATGAGCTAAATCAGGCAGACGAGTTACCGAACCCTTGGTACCGTCTACGGATATGGCTTGGACACAGCATACAAGCGCCAGACTACTCCCAGCGCGATTTAGTGACGAGTCAGCTAGTTGGGACTCCGCTCTCTGCGGACTTCAACAACGATGAGAATCCTTCCTGAGGCAACACTCCGTTCCAGTCCGCATTGTCTACTACACTCCAGCGGGGGCAAACATCTGATGCCCCTCCAAGATCCCGAGGATCGTCGGATTAGAGACTAGGGCTGATTATGTCGCACGCAATAGTTGTATGTGTGACTGGTTCTGCACGGGAGTGGTGCTACCTTCTGAGACACGATGCAACCGGCGTATATAAATGGTAGTAGTAGGGGTAAGATTCTAAAATACATTGATGAACTGATAGTTGAATGATATTGGTAATAAAACAACTCGACATATCAAGTTTTGATGTTTATTTATTTATTTACTTGCTCGTGTAGTGCCTTTTAACTTCCTAATATGGTATTGTTAGGTCAATGGTTATACGGCCTCGCCGCTCCCACGCTGACCCCAGGTTGGCCTTTTACCAGACCTGTCAGCAACCGGCGGACGATAATATTATTAATGGCCAACAAGGCCTCACAACGTTTCCCTATGCTGTAACCTTGCCACGATGCCCTGGCTGTCATGCTCTTACGCGCTTGTGTGTGTGTGTGTGTGTGTGTGTGTGTGAGTTGGCATCAGCAGGGTCGGGCACTGGGCCGCTGAATCTTCGAAAGTAACGATACCGTAACAGTAGGGGGCCGAAAGCAAAACATGACTTACTAGTGTCTGGCATCGCTCAATACCACTGACCCGGGCCGTCAGATATACCGGATGGACCCCACGGCGACCGCTCCGAAGAGCAACCGGGTCGTCGATCGGTGACCGAGATCTTTAGGCGCTACGCTACGATAATAACTAAACCAATGCGATCAATAGTTTACGAGGCTTATTATCCCACGTGTGCTAAGGCTAGTCACGATTATGGTTCGGGTGCGGTGATGTAGGGAAGGGTGCTTGGATCGGCGCCTCTTGCTCCGGTAGACGCACATTACCATTGATCAGAACCGAAATAGCCTAGCTAAAAGGTGGTAGTATATGCCCCTCTTCATGGGCCCTTATACCCCTCTCCAAGGGAGCATAGAGAGTGGAATTATTAAGCTCACCAACTAGTCATGATTAGGATGAATCCTTCCAAGGCACTGTCCTCCATTCTCATACCAGTTGAAGTACCAGTATAGAGATCTGGAACCCCGTCACGTAGCATCAGATGCAAGCCGGTGGAAACCCCTGCGTTGAGCCGCCTTGGGAATGATTATAACATGTCATATCGGCCCGGATCGTCGAATGTGTATATGATAAGTCATCTCCGAGGATGGTTCGACCCGTCTTGTGCTTATAGATAGGTAGTTAATACCACCACACAGTGAGACAATGGCGGCCGTAGGCCGTTTTGTGTCCGTCAACAGACACGGCCGATCTATCAAAAGATCTGAGAGTCCATGCATAGCGCCTGGAAATTGGCTTGGGTGTACTAGCTACATTGGTATGTAGAGAGGGGTTTGTTCCTCGTCCACGTGGCTGTAAGTGAAGGCCTACTAAGAATAACTTGAGACACAATCCTTTGACTTGCCCATCACACGAGTAGGTAGATACATGAGCAACGTACATATAGATATGCATGCATGTAAGTTTTCATTACGAGCGCTTTAGAGCGGTTATAGTTGGTGGCCGTGACGGCGAGTGATATCCGATGACTATGCTCTCACGTATGGTACATATACTCTATTGTGACGGGCGAATGGTTAGCTGGAGCCTGTTTTCTATGGCATTAACGAGTTCAGCTCGACATTAAGCTGACGGTCAACTGAGTGGCCCGCTTTGGGAAAAGAATCCGTCTGCACGCTGAATCTTGGTCCTGATGGGGTCATCCGGTCGGGTTGTTTACGAATATCCCAGTGGCGTAGTATAATTGTCGTATTGCTGTTTGCTACCACGGGTTCCGCGGGTGGAGGCTGAATTGAATTGATTCATCATCCTCTTTGCAAGCTATCGCCAGAACCCTCTTCTGGGAGACTCTGGTGACGAGAGCAATGGCACGCCAACAACAAAAGTCCGTCGGCTCCGCCAGGGCCGTGACGCAAGTTTGGGCGCGGCCATTTGAATTGCTTATGGAGGACTCGTTTAATTTGGAGGTTCTCAGTCGCTCATGACTTCGTCCTATTACAACATTTGCTGTCCTATTATGCTTTTGGAAAGGTGGTGGTGATGGTCCGTCGCAATTGAATCTGGATCAGGCGTGACAAATCTACTTGTCGTAACCCTTGACGGGCATTTATACATACATAGACTCGTCACTGGTGGTGGCTTATCCACCACCTAACTAACCTACACTAGGAGAGAGATAGAGCGTACTGTAAGAGCGTAAGAGAGGGAGAGAGGGAAAATTACGTTAAGAGTTGGCACGCGACGATCCTATCTCTACGTATACTGTATACTGTACTGATCTGCCCCTACTGCTATGTATGTACTGATCTGTAATGAACCTTGCGTCCTTGGTTCGGAGTCTGCTATGCGCTAAGCTACCTGGCTAAACCGTGCTGCTGCGTGTGGGTGCCGAGAACGTGCCCTAAACGTGGACAAACTGCATTGAGAAAGGATTTCATGGATCCCACGCTGCCACTGTCTCAGAAACCCTGATGCAGCGTGGCCGCCATGGATCTGCTTGCAGCTGAAGGACTTGGACCCCCCTTGTGGAGCTGCGCTCGCTTGGCAATCCTACGCTGGGAATTAGTCTAGGTACTAAGTAGGCATGGTGTACCTCAGGTACACTACTCCGTACGTCCGGGTGTGCCTGTAATGAATACCTAGGTAGGTAGAGTACATACATGTCTACTGCATACGGTACTGTCTGTCCCTTGTTTGAACAGCAAGGCCAATAGTACTGTATGCAAGGGCCTTGTGGCTGAGTGTTGTGAAAGAGCAATAACTGGCGCGTTGGAAGAGAAAGCTTCGTTTCGAGAAATGGTGTATATATGGGCTGGGAGACGATGCCCGGGCACTTGTCTAAGAGCGCTCAACTCATCACACAGAGCAAGAAGCAGCAAGACAAACGCATCTCGGGCTTAGATACCTCTCAACCTTATCACCAGCAGCAGAACTCTTATATAAACAGCTGTCTTGCCTTCACTCACAGTCCGCCATCGTCGCCGTCTTCCACCATATTGGGTCGTCGAGCCACGAACGACCCTACTTGATCGGTAGCCACCACGTGCATCAGACCATCTTCAACTGCCTGGCGAAAAAACGCATGATGCCCTCACACGCCATGTCTATCGACAACCTATGCAATGATTATGCACAGGAAGACTACTCGAGGCATCCGAACTGGGCAACACCCGAGGACTGGGACGCCCACCAGGAAACGATCCGGCGCCTGTATCTGGACGAGAAGAGACCGCTCAAAGACGTCGTCGTTATAATGGAGTCGGAATATGGATTTCGCGCTACGTATGTTCGCTCCTAGCACACGATTTCTATTCTTGGGTCTTCGTATGCATTATTATATATTTGTCTTGGCCTTTCCCCGCAAAATCTCAAATTCTATAGGCGTGAGGGGGACTTGAGGGGGACTTGAGAGGCACGGGGGTAGAACTGTTCTCTCTCTTGAGCAAGATGGATGGATGGTAGCTGACTAACATCTGCCTCTTCTAGTGCCAAGATGTACAAGACACGGCTTGCCAAGTGGAAAATGCTAAAAAACCGACCTCGTGGAAGCGGCCATTGAAATCGAACTATGAACTTTTTTACAGTAGGATTTGGGGGGAGAAATGGAGAAGATGACGGGGCATGGGGTTGGATGGGAGGATGGGACATTCTCCTGCAGCCGTCCCAGAAGAATGTTTTGCGTACGACGGAACAACTCCGTGGTACTAAGGACCAGGAGAGGGAGAGGGAGAGGGAGAAGGAGAAAGAGCGCATGGCCATTGCTACACTACGTTTCCGGTTCCGGCACCAGCACCAGCACCAGCTTCAGCTTTTGGCTGATGAAAGATTCCGTCCCCATACGTCGTTCTCCTCACCCCGCCGTCCCCCCTTTCGGTCAACCCTCGCCTCAACCCGTCGGAAGTCAATCAATCGCATATGCGACAGGAGTTTCGACTGCACCTAGAGAAGAAACCAGTGTAATATTCCGAATGTCGCCGGCCGCATACGCTCGCTCACTCACTCACTTGGCTGCTGGTTCGCTGGTTGGTTCGCAGCTTTTTTTTCTCCTTGGTGCTACTGCGCGTGCGCATGCAAGTCATGTTTAGCTGCAAAACCAAGGGAAAAAAAACCGTTGGTCCCATCGATCTGTCACTCCCTCCCCCGAGGCTCTGTTAATCATAATAATTGTCATATCGAAGCGAGCTAGCTGGCTGACCCAGGTAGCAAGCCATGTCAGGGGGAGAGAAAAAGAGAGGGGCAGAGCTTGCTGCATGAAGTGTGTCTCTGCAGCCGGGGAGCGACTGGCTGAAGTTTGTTCAGCTCGTGCCGCCTGCGTGCAGTGGTTGGGGCTACTCGGCTACTAACGACGAAGACGGCTAAGGGTTGCTGTGCCACACGAGTCCGCCAAGTCTATAAGTCGGTATGACCTCGTGGGAGAGCCTTCTTATGCACTGCACCTAGCGTGGCGTTGATAACGGCCGTATCTGGTGCCAAGTTTGTATGTATGTAGACGAGAGCTTCGTGTATCTGTATCTGTCGGTCTCAGTATTACTGCTGCTGCTACGCATATGTATGTGTCGGGAGGGTGCTGGGTTGAAGGTTGAGGTCGTGGACTATCGATTATTAGCGAGTATTGTACGATGATGCATGTATACGCATACGCATAGGTAGATGGATAGATAGATTATTAAATTCTCTATGATCTTGCATTGGCGATCCCCCGCGTGTAGCTCTCAGCTGCGTTGCATCCTTGTCTTGTCGTCTTGCCTTGTCTTGCCTTGTCTTGCCTCACTCACTCGCCTGGCCTTTTCACCTGGTCAGACTTGGTGTTGTCCCATAGGTAGACGAGACAGCCACCATGTGTGAATGCATGCATCGATCTATCTATATCTATGTATACTCTTTTGCATACCTATTAAGTACGAACCCGCATAAGCTTGTGTATCCTTACCATTGCTCCAGCTGCTTTCGAAAGGATCGTGCACGCATGTAGTGCCACCACCCAGTCTACGAGTATGGTCATCACCAGCGATCGCGATCGATCATACGGCCATCAACCCACTCGAGCGGTTTGCGGACTCAATGTGCGTAGTGGAAGACTCTGCGCGCACACGTGAACAATAATTCTCAAAAATGCGGCGTGAAACAACGGTGAATGATGCTCATCAGGTGTTGTTTCAAGACACGCAACATGGCCAATAGACGGGCGTCTTCCCCTCATCAACTACATACTACCTAGTTCTACCCATGCCGAGTTCTGGCCACCTACAGTAAAGTAGCAAGGAAACTTCACGCGAGTCCCTTTTAGTGCGAACTAAGCAGATCTCCATCAGCATCCCTCTACATACATACCTGGAAATAAGCTGCTGTGCCGCTCAAGTGCAGCACATGCTGCTACTACTACTACACTACTGCGTAGATACTGTGCACTACCTACCTCTAAAACGTGCTCGCGTTGCATTCTCGATTGTACTGCTCGATGCGACCTTGCGGATGTTCGTATATTCTAGGCATGGTTGGCTTGAATGCCGATGCTTTGTCGTCATCTAGAGTCAAAATCTCTCGTCTTGGCATAGTCTTCTGTAAAATTGCTACCTACCTAACTACCTACTTGGGAGATGGGCGCTTATGTCATATTGCCTACTTGCTTTCGGATTAGGCATTAATCTAGGTGAGCTATAGGGAGGCATTATGAGAGTTCTCTTTAAACCACAAGTAAGCATTTTGCCATTTCAATTACGAATGTCCATCGCCTACAGTACTGTACATATCCGCTACAGCATGGTACCTTTACCCTGCTGCGCTTCAAACCGAAGGTTCGAGACTTGTGCTCGGCAGATCAGCGGGCGCATCTACATGTGCATTCATACGAACGGCGCGGTTTGTCAAAGTATTTTTCATGGGCATGGGTTCATGCACCGATGTACCTCACATATTAATAAGAGGTAAGCAAGCTTGCATGCAGCTAGAGCGCGATTCTATAGGAGCACCAAGATATGATAATTAGGTTGCCGCTTCTACTGCAACTCTACAGTAGTCTAGTGAGCTTTCATGTTTGAAACATAGTAAGTATCTGAAGCTTCTAGAGCATCATCGACAACCGTGTGCTCCGGGCGATATGGTCATCTGCTAACTAGCATCTCTCTCCATTCTAGGCCTGGTTCACACACCAGCCTTGCTCCGATCTTCTGGCGACTAGGGCGGGATCATCAAGGGGATAGATGGCAAGGGTGGATTCCCGCTCCTGGCCGCACACTATCTATCACTTGTAGAAACCTTGTTGCCTCTATTTCGCCATTAAACCCAATGCGTACAGCCGTACATAGATACGCATAACAGCGCCGATTTAGCACTTTCGTGAGCCCGCTGCTTTTTACTCCGTCTTACCTACCTGCGCTTGGGGCAACTCGGATATCGTGGAGGTCCCCCCTCGGAGCTGTCAGCAAGCTGGCGGTGAAGGATGGAAGGATTGAAGTGCTCTTAGGATCGGTACGTGGGTACGGGCACGACGCGATACCGAGCTGACTATTAGGCGAGCGGGCAAGCAAGCAATACTTACTTCGGGTATCCGTATATTCTAACATAGGCCTACCAACTTGAGACGATGACAGAGACAAGTCTAGACAAGGTCTGGGGAGTTTCAAACCCGTCCCAAGTCGGTATCGTATCACATGGCAAGGTAATTGTCCGGTTGAGGGACCCCTGGGGCTGCCTATACTGTACAGTATGCGGTAACGGTATTCGAACCACCTATATACGCAAGCCCCTATGTAAAGAAGATGGAGAATAGAGAGGACTGCGATACTACTGTACGATACTATGGAGCCAGGGACTGGGTCGAGGTATGGAACACAGGGGATACATCAGCTTCTCAAATAACAGCAAGTTGATGCCGATAATGGCCTGATGCTGATCTACTTGTCAACTGGTCTAATAGTACCAGAAAAAGTCCGCCGGCGCAGGCAACATGCAAACTCCGGCTTACCCTCACCAGCCCTACCTGTTAGTGTTTAGTAGGTCGGTTATTAGTGTGCATGCGACTGTAGGTACTTATGTGCTATACAATGTCTATCAATAGAAAAAACCACGCATTAGTAGACGCTAGGAACACAAGGCCGGGAACCACGAGTGCGGGCGGGTCTGACATGCTGAAATTGAACAGACGAATAGGCGAACAGGCATGTACAGTAGGATCTGTAACATCTAGTACCAGGTAGGTAGTACATAGTAGATTAGGTGGCTATTTTTCTTCGTAAGCTTTTTCTTTTTCCTTTTGCCTTCCTCCCACTGCTTCGAGTAATGTTCTAGAAGAGCCGAGGAAGAGGGAGGCGCTAGAAGCTTTCGAAGCTCCACAGCGCCGGAACGTCTGAAACAAGATGTAATGAGGATCTGAGAACCTACTTCTTCAGATGTTTCCATTTCGGGGCGAGACGCGTCCTTAGTAATACGTGATTAGTATATGTAGGCGCTATGTACCACGGAGAACGTTCCAGAGGGGGTAGCTAGTTGCGAGAATCGGCATAACGTACCGGAGAGGATTGTACGAACTAATTACCACGCATATCAAATAGCGAAACACCTAATACGGACATTTAGTGCAACTTGATAACCGAGCATCAGCCTCTTCCTGACGAGATGCCAAATCTCAGCCTTATGAAGGTCTTGGACGGCGGGTACGTGCATGATTGTAGATGCATGTCAGACTACTACCCTTATGACACGATAGCATCTTACTTTTATTAAGCACTATGCATCGATAATTCACTCCTTCTCGGATGTACGTAATGTGTGTGTGAGACGAATGACTAACCTACACCGACATACACCGAAGGAAAGTGACGCGAGAATGTTAGATGAGCCACTCATTCTACATCAAATGAGTCGACAAGGCCCGTCAGCTCCTTACATTACTCGCGCCCTCTGCTGCTACCTCCGCCGCGTATGTCTATTGAATACGCCGCTTTGAATAGCTGGAACATCCTTCGGATATGAGGCGGCGGGGAAAGGAGCCAAAAAAAAAAAAAAAAAAAAAAGAAGCCATTCTAAAACCGAACGAAAGATTGGCGGCATCAGGAGCTTAAAAGAGGCCCTAAAAGGGATAGGTAGCTGAGCTAATGAGGCTGTCTAGTATAACCTGAAACAGAAACAGGGCGGTCCCGCTGGGCCAGCCCCAAATGTCAGCTGCCAGCTAAGCCTCTTTCTGGCGCCCTGGGATTTCCCATCTGGTACTCTGGTCCTTCCCGGATTCCTTCTAGAAGCCCTGACACGCAACGCCACTTAGATCATTTCCCCTCGGGGAGGAGTGACATGCCAGAACCATCGACAGTGAAGTACTCTCAGTACTGTACATGAGCCAAATTAACCTTTTAACGCATCAACTTGATGGGTGCACACCTAGTGCCTTCGGGCTTATCATGTGTCAGCGCCAAGGGTCGCGCCGTGACAGGCTGCTGGTGAGCATGTATACTTGGTAGGGCTGTCAATTTATATGGTAATGTGCTTAGAATACTCTCAATATTACACCCGATTTCCGAAAAAGTCGCAGGGATTATGCATCTCGTAGGTATGGAGATATTGGAAAAGCTTAGCTTCGACGATTCGATTGGAAAGTCCTGCACAGTACAGACTTGGTAGGTACCTACTTACGTCCTTAACAGGCGGGCTTTATAATGTGGCGTCGGGACCATTGAGCGTTTGATAACCCCTGGACTCAAGGCATGAATGAAGATGATCTCGTGTAACGATTCCTACTGTGTCGAATTACCAACTACCGTCCCACCCCCATCCTATGTACACTACCTACCTCCGCTTTACTATGTATGTCTCTATCTAATTTTCACGAACTTATTCGAGATCCGCACATAATAGCCATCTCAGACATACCTGTCAGGGATAATTAAACCTTGCTAATTACCTACCTAGCTCCATTGTTTGGATTATACATACACCTGCATCTTATCCTCATGTATGTATGTAGATAACAACGGCCCTGCAGCGCATCGTTAAATCTCTCAGCAGTACGCGCACGCACGATCCTGCAGCAACTTGTGGCTAAGGGCTGGGCTTGGCGATTTTCGCCTGATGCTACCTACTGCGTACACAGATAGAGTAGCACCGTACGTACGCGTAGATAGGCTTGCACATATCTAGCTTCTTATTCGCGCTGGGTGAGGCGTCTGATAGTATGATATGGGCTGAAAGTCCGCCAAACGTGCCACCACGTGGCTCTTTTTTCTAACCCACATACACTACGCAGTGCTGTACTGTACCACCACATACCTAAGTTGGTGGTGAGATAGATAGGTACCTAATTCGATACCATTCCTCTCATCTACCTACCCGACTGCCTGGTGCACCCCCCTGAGGGGAGGCGTTGGTACTTTTTCTCACACCGCATGCAATGCAACCCCATGCGATGCCCAGAAAACCCAGTCCTCCCGCCGCCGTCATTTGAGCCGTTTACTTTCTTCACGATCGATCCTTCTAAGTGGCAAACATGATGATTACATGATTTCGCTGCGCATACTGTTGGGGCTCGTCTCTTCTTTTTCTCCTTATTATTGCTGTTGGTGTTTCTAAGCGGCTACGTGCGCGTGCGTTGCTTGTTTGCTTCCCTTGATGCTATAATTATCGCCCTCGGACATGCCCGACCGTGATACGATGAGGGAACAAAAGTGCGGACTAGTTTCGGGCAGGTAGCCGACGGCAAAGGCGGCGTTCTTCGGCGCAAGCAAACAAACAAACAAAAGCACATTCGTACCTAATAATGTAGTGTAAGGAAGGAAGGGTACATTACTTATACGTGTATGTAGATTGACTGAGATGAAAATAACAGGCAAACAGGATGGAAATATGCTTTTCGTGTTTGTCTCGGCCGCGTGCCGTCGCTGGGTCGTCTTCGTGCCCCAGTCCTAACTCATTTCCGTCCGTCGGATCTGCGGGATGGACCGTTTCGAAAATAGGTAAAATAGTCAAGATGACGACGTAAACAAAGCAATAGAAACGACGGTATAGAAGCTGATGGTCTAGTCTAGTGCGTGAGGAGGCTGGACTAGTACACGCTAGGCGCTTAGGCGGGTTCAGTAACCATGGGATAACCATGTGACAGGCGCCCGGTAACCGCTTTTACTCACCTCTGGGTACACTAGCAGCGCAGGTATCCTAAAATAGCCACATGCAATCAATCTAATGGGTAAGGACAGGACAGCCAATCCATACCGCGCGCTGCATGTTAGTTTGTCTGTGCTGTGCTCTAGTCTACCTAGTGTACTTACCATACCTAGCGTAGGTAGGTAGTCTAAGTCAATGCATGGGTGTGTGGTTAGCCAATAGGGCCATGCACCGTACCGTACCGTACAATACAATTGGGACTTGTCATAATCTTCACGAACCAAATTAAGGGAAGAGGCACGGGAGTCTCTCTCTTCGCCAATATCATCTTGGATCATGACCCGGTTCGGCCGAGTGACCATCTCGTGCGCAGGAGAGCGAGTCGAACGCTTCCTACAGACTACGTAAACTGCCCAGCATCAAGGATGCACGGTACGTATCGAACACCGTATATGTACCTCAGGTATAGGATGTACGTATGTAGGTATGTATGCAAGATCGACTGCACAGACCTTCGTGTTACACATGCGGCTCTTCGCAGGAAGTAGGAATAGACAGGATGAGGCTCGCCTGGGCGGTGAGTATCCCTTATTCATTACTTAGTCATTTACCACTCCGCTAACCGCCAGGAATATACATGGAGCTCCGCCCATGCGGCTCTTTTTTTTCTTCTCAATTGCTTAATAAAGCAAGGGGGATCGATCACACCCCATCATTCATGTCGCGTTGGCGAGCTAATAATTGCCAATAACGCGGGCAGGTCGATCGGCTGGGCCGAATCGCCCCGACTGATCCTCTCCGGTCCAATAAGTAGACGACACGAGACAAAAAAAGAACCACGCGCGCGAATTGGTTGAGACTTTGCCCTTGTGGCATTGCGACGAGCTTTTTTCTTCTTTCTTTTACGAAGGAATACACGTATTCGGCGGGACCGAGGCGGAGTAGGGCTGGGAAGCGGTGTCTGTACATGATCATTAGAGAGATCTTATGTTCTTGGTTTCCAATATTCAGGCACGTAGGAGAAACTGTGTACGGGGAGACCACATGAGTAAGTAGTGAATTTGAAAGACAGATCACTGAGCAATGATTGCACGACACAACCGAGGGTGTAAGTATCATTGAAGATCATCGTCTTCTTGGTTTGAGTCGGGTATCTCGCACTATGTACACATAAGCTCTGTTCGATCTTTATGTACAATAAACTTTTTCTTCATTCTTTTCCCTGTTGCACAATGTTTGTGCCACCTGATAATACAAATTGATGCTGCGTGGTCCCATGTATTCCGTGTCTCGTAACAATTTTCCGTAATCGCAATCAATGCTTTCGCTAGTGCACCCTTTGAAGATGCTTGTTAGGTTCGTATAAACAGAAGAAAAAAAAGCCTTTTAGGATAGCATGGTGCCTGTATCTTAGTAGCTTAGTCGACGCGGATGACGACCCTCCATCCGAGTGCACCAGCTTCGCGGATTGCGCATGCTAGACAGGACCTCCTACGACGGCTTATGATGGCGTGCCAGCCTTTCTCGGCACAGAAGGCGCGCACAAGGACCGCCAGGTCAGAGCCAAATTGTCGCCTTCGTGTCCTAAGTTGTATATTGGCCTCAGGCGTCGCTGAGGGTGGCGGGTCGACGCGTTCGAACCTACTCATGCTTGAACGCGCTGTGCTAGGGCGACGCTCCAGTTCTGGAGTAGAGAGTTGGATTGGGGGTGTATTCGTCGGCTCGAGTGCGAATGACGAAGAAAGGGATGACACGCGCGAAAGTGATGGTAGATCTGGTGAGCGGGGTGGAGCAAAGCCGGTTATACAATCGATGACTAGCACGCGTTGGGGCCTACTAGTAAAGGAAGTTCTTGATGATACGCTGCTCGATCTCTCGTGGGTCGGAGTGCCTTTAATGAGATCTTCGAGAGTTGTTGATGCAGGTCGGGTAAGGAGATCGATAAGATGAATCGCAGTATAGGTGTAGAAGCGGTGAAGCGGGTGGCCTGGAGAGGTCAGTAAGGCTGCCTGCATTAAGATCATATTAAACTATACACTCACCTGTGATGTGCGCTGGGCTCGAAGGCTTTCCATTGAAATCGTGACCACCCACGTCAATCTGCTGAATAGTTGGGCTTGATGGCGACTTCAAATACTTCACATAACTGGAGGCGACACACGGATGTGCTGTTACAAAATACACATCATTTGTAAGCGAAAATTTCAGATCAGCATCGTGGTCCGTAGCATCGTGAGACATAGAAAATGCCATAGAGGCCGTGTAATCCCGAATTCTTGGGGTCGTGTCTGACTCGTTTAGTGGCTCTAACCCTGCTATAGAAGGTGTAGTATTCACACTGCTAAATGAGGCATCGAGATCTAAAGACTTGAATTCGATTCGAATATTCGATGGTGGTCGATTCGGATATGTAGCTTCATGTGGAATGATAAAATCGGCGGGAAGTATGTCTGAGGGATCAGCATCGCCTAGCACACTTGATTCTCTTTCGATGGCAGCTTTTCCCCATATGCGTGCTTTCCTCCCAATCTTAGTCACATCGTCTAAGATAATTAGCCAGCTCCACCGCTTCGAAGATATCTAGATGAGACATACCACGAATGCTTCCGGCGGTGATGCTCACCCAACCGTCATCAAGCTTTTGTGGAATAACATCAGTTGAGATCCAGCCCATGCATTCAGCAGACCCCTTGCCTGCTGCCAGGACACGCCCAATGATACAGGCCGTGCTCCAAAAGCTTTTGCCATTATACACAAACCCCCCGCATAAATTAGCAGTTGGGCCTAATATTTCAATAGCATCATTATCGTTTTCCACCAAGGTTGACATAAGAAAGTGAGGAAGTGCTTCGCCTGGTAGTATGAGGCCTGACATGTAAGATTTAGATAGCCAGCCAGAGGCATGTAAAGCTGCATCGACTTTACGCCTTCTACCTAGTAGCTTTCCTTTATTAACTGAGGCTCGATCACCGCCAAAATAGGACGAACGTGGTGTATCGCCCACTGACATAGGGGTGTTGATTGGCGTTCCCTCGCTTAGGGCCATTGCGTTTTCAGACACATTTACCCCTGACGTGTCTAAACTTGGCCAGCGTAATTTTCGAGCGAAGTGCAACAAGCCAGTGACTTGCCTCTCGGGATACCTCCCTTTGATTGCATATATATACTCGGCAGTAGCATTGTGACGATGTTGGGTGTGATCGGTGAAATGAGCCCCATACATATGGTCATGTTTAAGGTTCATTTTACTTGTCAATGCTGTCAACCAACCTTTCGGCGTGGATGATCCAGACGTACTCGCATTTGCCTTAGAAATGGTTATGTTCTCTAGCCATGACCGAGCAAGAATAAGCGACCATCGCACTGAACTGTTGGCTTCTTTCTCGAATTTATGGACATCGGACTGTTTTAGTACATGCGTGACAAAATCTTCGCCTTCTGTAATAGTGTCGAGTCGAGTTAAGAGCTCACAAGCCAAGAGAATTTGAAGCAATAGCCAGTATCGCTCTTCACTTCGGTCTTGCGCGTTGCTCTCATCGGTTATTGAAGAGCCATCAGATACTTCATCATCGAGAGGAAAGCCCCATAAGACTTGGCCAAGGCGTATTCGCCACTCTACTCGAGAAAAGTCGATCCAGGCGTTGGATGCTGCAAGAACCTTGACTAGGGAATGTATCTGCACTGCTAAACCACAAGGGTCTTTGGGGTCAATAACTCTGGTTGGCGGGTATAAAATCTTCCGAAATAGGTCGTTATATAGCTCCTGAGGCCTATTTCGTGATAGACTTAGGCCTTTGTGATATCTTTCTTCCACTTTGAGTAGCTGTTCCATGATGCTAGCATCATCTAGGTGACGCAAGGCGTCCTTAGATATGAGAAGCCGCTGCCGCTGCTCAATGATAACGGGAGCCTTGGATCCGAGACTATGGAAGCCATACTGCTCCTCCTGCAGAGAATCAGCTACAGAGAGTTCTAGGGCAGCCTGGTAACCTATGGTGCCCTTTTCCAGACCTTGCATGCTCAGCATGCCGGGGCGCTCCCGACATCGTGAGTTGAAGTGGGGCCGTGTCTTGAAAGTGGGCGAGGGCGCAGACAAGGGGTCACGCTGGATGAGACGGGGAATAGCGGTCACACAGCCCCAAGCATCATCTTCGATTTGAGCGTGGTCAGTGAGGTCTCGGATAGTCAGCTCTTCATTCAGGGGGAAAGCTACTGAAGGATGCGGCGCCCCGGAGCCATGGCCTTGCGACCGGGCGAAGAACTGCGGAGCTCCGGAGAAGAGCTTCTCAATCTCGGCGTCTTTCAAAGTGGCCATGATGCGGTTCAATTTGAGAATGGGGTGCCCGGGCCTGCCATCGGCCTTGTCAACTGTACCCGGAGGAGGCGGAGATGGCAATGGCTTATGCTTGCTGGAATTGATGGTCGACCGGGGCGATTGTGGTGTCTCGGACGACGGAGAACCGGATGCAACCTATTAGGCCAGGTGGTATTAGTTATCTCAACGACGGGATCGCCTCCCACAGCTTGACGAATAATGACAGAAGGAGAGGGTAGATAGACAATGGAGATTGCGGTCAGCTCTGGTAGACATGAAATTGCTCATGCAGAAACAACGCACGGGCAAGTCAAAAGCCGTTACAGACGGTAATGACTAACAGCTGGGGGTCATGGGATCGCACGAGAGCTGACCGCACTTGGACGAGCATAAAGGTGGTGGCAGCTGTCCAGTTTGTTGGATCTGCATAAACCCAGTCGGCAGCCAGCTGAGGTGATTGAGTGGCCAGGGTATGCTACATGTATGCACGCCCAATGCGGCATACAGGTACAGGTACCTGGACTAACACTTGCATTGTGCCCGAACTGTCGAGAGGTTGGGGTTCAGGGCAGCAGACTGAGGAGTGTATTTACTCTATAAGTGTGATGTGGATGTGGATGCGGGGGAAGGTAACACTGGATTACCTTTGTAGTGTAGTGTAGGCTTTGGGCTTTGTTTGCTATAAGTATGGTGTCTCACTCACAGTGCTGCTGGTTGCCCTCTCATGGCCACTTTTGATACTCGCGCTGGCACTGGTGCTGGCGCTGGTACCATCTCGATGGCCGCCTCCTAGCTTTTCTTTCGAGGTAATGATTAAGCTTCGAAGAAAGGCCCTTTTTGTCGATCCTTGCCAAGGGCTCTCCCGGACTTCGTTAGACTCGGGCTTCGTAGTACTACTACTGCCGCTGCCGACATCCTGGTCTTCTTCTCTTGCCTCTCGAACTTCGCCGACGATGCTGCGGGCCACCCGTTTAAGTGGCTTTAAGGATGGCATTCTGCGAATCGAGTTGTGTCTTGTGCTGGTGTTTTGTCGACGGCATCAAGCAGGACGCCAAGATGCATCTACTGCCGATATTATGAAGAGTCAAAACATCGAAATCGAATTCTACAGAAGGCCCTAGTGGAGAGGAAAAAAAGATTAGCTCTAAAGGTTGATGGGCTTGGTAGGTAGTAGCAACAACAGCTGTGATACTGGCGATGATACTGGTGCTCAAGTGAGCCCTAAGCACACATACATACATGAGGAGGACCAAATACAAGAATCTGAGACGAGTTAAGCAATCATATCACCGTGTCCCGACATGATTAAGACGAGGATCGATCTCAATCGCGCCGCAGGGATGCAGGTAAGGGAGCAGAGGGCAAGCAGGAAGATGTCAGTATAGGTAGGAAGAAGCACGTCCATGTGCGTGCGTACGGTAAGTATCGCCCAAGATGTCTCCCAAACAAAACAAACCCGTATGCGTTGTCGAAATTCCCCTGCCAGTGTCTCAGGATCAAACTGGCACAGATGAACAAGACAAAAGAGTGTGGAGTCACGAAAAGTAAAACTGCTTAGGTACTACGCGTCTCCGACGGGATGACGAAAAAGAAACAGGTTCGTTGTTTCTAACGTCTAGCCTACTGTATGTAATCAAGCACACCTATCTGAGCTCGCGTGTTGATTCGTCTTCGGTCCGGTTGCCTGAATCTGCCAATCGCCAAGTCTTCAAGGTAGGTGTCGCACAAACCTGCGTATACTTCCAATATATTATATGTACGAGCAAATAGGTAGATAAAGGCACCTTATTTCTTCGTTTCTTTTCCTGTCGCCAAGCACCAATATTATATGTATGTAGGTACGTTACCCACATAATGTATAAGTACGTACGTAGTGTGTTGAGACCTATATAATTACAAGAGCAGGGATTGCTTTACATACCTCCCTATAAGTAGGTATGTAAATTCATTCATTCACCTGAATCCTGATCGTAAGGCGTGATCAAGTATAGCCAAGCGATTAATTCATCCAATGTGTACATAGGCACACTGCAGACCTACCCCTAAGTTGTTTCCGACCGATGGGTGCAGAAAAAGCACTACCTGCCTCTATATCACGCCATAATAGATAACAGCTAGGCACATCGAGGGCTAACTTGTATGCTGTACGCCATTACGTGAGATGGCCAAGGCACAGAGTAGAACTCGCTACATACCTACCTACCTATTCCACCAAGCCGGGGCTAGGGTTAAAGGTATAGATCCTTATGGTGCCGGTGCCACGGCGTAAACTGCTATTTTCAGCTCTGGAAGACCTACATAAACAGGTATAGTGCATGCAATACACTAGCAATGTATCTGTGTTACATGGTTAATTACAATACTCCGAAAAGAGGCGGCCTTGTGTTTACTTTTTATCTATGGATAGGCATTAGTACTTAGAGGCAAATATCTAAGCTAGTATGTAGGTATGTCGGAGGCTAATTCTGCTGCCGGGGTCCCTGTAATCTGTAGTAATCTGCTGAAACATACCTACTATACGGGATGATGCAATGTCCTACCTAGTTCTGCATAGCGTGGTTCCGGTGGGTATGCAGTTACCTAGGTACGCAATGGCCTAGCTATATAATGTTCAGATCATCTATAGTTTTGTGGAGATGGCCTGTCTCGCCTGCTTCTCGAAGAAGTCGAGAAAGCCATCGGTGTATCATGTGCCGTACAGCTGCCTCGCGATCTTCTCTTCCCCTCATTGTGGCAACCGACCAACTCAGCCGCAGCCCTAGATAGGCATGTACATACACTATCTCAATACATGTAGGTTGCGTAGGGGTATTCAATCATCATTCGCTAAGACGCCCATTCGACAACTGCGAGTCTATGAAATATGAAGTGAAAGGCATCTTTCAAGGTGCGCTTTGGTACCAGTGAGATAACATACCAGTCGAGCTCGTTGGTTTTAGACAGAGGGGTCTATTCAGCTGAATTTATCTTTTCTGTGGGTAAACTGACCATTTAGATTCTACATAAGAGCATGAAGTTAGAAGTCGGTGGAGAAGACGTGATGTTTCAAGTCGGCTGACGATAACCCATCCTCCTACGCGTCTGCATGATTCCTTTTCACCTACATACTGCGCAAGTAGTACTCTACTTCTCACCCGGTATAGAGTTAATGTTAATGGGTGCTGTCATGTAGCGAGCCTTGCTCACCGCCCCCATGCGATAGGTATACCTAGGTGACTGCTGATCACTGAAATGAGAAAGATCTTGCGGCTGATGGCCCAATATCCCGAGCGCTGCTACGTTGTAGAGACCCCGGTGTTATAGAGAGTCGCACTATAGTATCACCATCATCGCGACTACATTAACGATCAGCGCCTAGGGTACCAGCCCAGCATTTATCCCAGCTGCTCGTGGCACGCCTGCGCACCCGCACTCGGTAACAAATACCACGGTACCCATCAACTCGGCCGGGGCTTGGCTGTTAGCCGGCCGAAGCACCGGGCAGGACGCCAGGAACTTTTTCAGCAATGGCGTCGCCCCGCCGCCTCCTCGATAACGGATATCTGGGTCAAGGCGAAGGGGCGTGGTAACGAAACTGTCAACCCCACCAGAGCGGAAATATGTTCATGCACTACTGACGATCGCCCTACCCAACAGCTCCTACGTAGCGCTTACGAGTTTCAAGCCGTCGCCGAAACACTACTTGACCACTCTCAACCGCCCAACCTGTGAGCATGAACGGCTTATGTTCCATACAATTCCCTATTTACCCGGCACAAGATTTGACGGAGATAGGATGAAAAGCCGCCTCGGAAAGCGAGGTGGGCTGCCAATGATGAGCTACTTGCGAGTTGCGGAGGCGACTGAGCTCATCGTTACAAACGTGTATTTTTCAGCCTTTGCTCGGCCTACATAGGGCTGGCTGATCCCCCACAGAAGGGACCTTTGGGTCACATCCTAGACTCATAAATGCATCAAAAGCCAATAGCAGTCTAGAGTAGACTAACCACCCACCACATGACCTCCCTGTCTGAACACATACATACATACACGACTTCAACCCTTGTGAGAGTGTTGGCCCCTAACCGGAACCGGAGTACATGTGTAGACTGGAGTATCCATCCGAGGAGGGTTACCCTCGCAATCTTCTTCCTAGCTGAGGCGGCTAGCCCCTGAATCGTCTACATCTACAACCACACTCGTGACCCCAAGCCTGCCTTTCCCCGGCCCGTCTTACCTATTTTCATGGCTCGTCGAGGCCAGGATTGTGCTATCTGCACGCCCTCATCGGGATCGCTCATAGGGTTTGGGGTTTGAAGCAGCTGACAGCGGGTGCCCTGGAGGCTTTTCGGGCTATCTATTATTATCACAGGATGGCAGACCTGTGTGTGTGGGACGCTGCCGTTCGGTATAGGTACAATCTATCCAGCCAGGCTTCATATCATGGTCTAGGGTAGGATTTACCGACCCTACCGACAAGCGAGGACGCTGGTCAGTTGGTAAGTATCCATCTCAGGCCTACGCCGTGCCCTCCATTCATTATTCTCAGCGCCATCTGCTCAACCCTGCAAATGCACCACGACGCAGACATGGTATGATGCGATGAGGCCACCAACACTAGTGCCCAACAACATGCAAGAGCCACCGCCACTAACAAGTCTATGGTAACGAGCTAGCTAAGATGAATACCCGAGCGGTACGATGAGAAGTACTACTCTAGAATATTGATATGCTTTATTCTCTAGTCATAGGGGGGTATCATTTTCACCAAAACGCCTCCTTGTGCTAACAAGCAACTACTCTTCAAAACACCCATCAAAAAAATAAAGGGCCGGGGATAATTTGACGCAAACAGCTCTTTGCCAGCGGCTTCGTTAGACCGCGCGGCCTAGCTAAGCCCCAGATATAACTATCCATTTGGCATGGTTCAGGCCGGCGGGGTATCATGAATAACCACGAGCAAGTATTTTGGCTCAGGCACAATGACGAACTCCTGCTTCTTCGTACGTAACCTCAGCAGCTTCAGTTCGTCCTGTAGAGTGTAGATCTGCGGTTAGCCTATTCCGTCTAGCATCACTACGTAGACATGCCAATTGCATGAAAGTCCCACAGGGCTGAAGGCCGTACCTCGCTATCTATCTCGTCCACCAAGCTCCCAGCCGAGCTGAGGAAGCTCCACACCATGCTTGCCAGCTCCTGCGCAGCTAAGGATTCGTTGCTCGTGTTGGTGTGGACGTCGGTCGAGAAAGACCCACCAGTAGGCGTAGGCAACGAGGGAGAAACACCAGTATTGTTGGCATTTGAAGACGATTTCGCAGGCCGGATGGCGGCGATTTGGCCGTTAGTTTTTAGTACGGAGCCATTCGTCCGGTCGAGCATAAGCCAGGCCTTCACGCCAGGCTTCTTGGATAGCCGATGCAAGGCCTCCTCCATCGATTCGATATTGACTGAGCTCTACTTCGTAGTCAGTATAGCTAATGCGATTGGTGTTTGCTGGTGTAAACGTACTAAGCCTTTCTCCGCCATGTTTGTATCTAAGTATTTTATTAAGGCTTCTTTGATAAGACTTTATGCGCTTGAGAAGAACCCCTAGTGAAAGTGAAGCCGTGATATGGTTGTGTTTGGGTATACTGAGGGAACATCAAAGAGCTCCAGGCGGTTTGGCGGGGTTTCGCTGCAATGCTGCAGAGCTTCAGCCACGATTCCCAGAGATAATCACCCAAATACGCAGTTCGCAGCCACGGGCATAGCGGGCTAGTAGTACCTAGCTCTGACCGCTATTGGACCCATGCAGCGATAAAGGCTAGCGCCACAGTAGCGCACCAATAGACAGGCTTCTTCCATAATTCTGCCCAGAGCTACCGCCAAAAAGTCCAGAATCAACTTGAGCAGCGCCTCGCGACAGCGAAGGTCGCATTAACGGCAAGGTACCGGTATTAGATTATATCACGAAGCTGGCTTCGTCTCAAACTGCTGTCGCCCCAATGACTGAGCCAAGATGGGCTCCAGCGATAAGAAAAAGAAAGAGAAGAAGAAGGACTTTCAGAAGCCCAAGTTAAAGGTCGGCAAGACTAAACCGAAAGCTTCCAACTTTACCGATACCAGCTTCAAGGCAAAATGTAAGATAGACACATTTCATTTAGTCTACCACAAATCAATTACCCGCGGCTAAATATCATCAATCGTGTAGCTATCGTCTTACAACAGCAGCTCTCCGAAACCGCGCCTGATGTAGTAGAGCGATTCAAACATCAGCTCTCCCTTACGAGTTCTCGGACCGACACGCAACGTCGAGATGCGCTCTCCTACCTGACGGGCCAGCTTTCGACAACCCCGCCCATGAACCCGGTGGGCACGTCCACGCTGCTGCAGAAGGTTCTGCCATTGATGCCGGATTCCTCCAAATCCGTTCGCAGTCAACTTCTAAAGCTCCTTCAACAGCTCCCCGCCGAAGAGGTCCGCCCGCACCTCCAGAAGGCGATGTTGCATATCCGTGGCACCATGACGCATTTATCACAAGATGTTAAAGATGATGGATTGAATTATATGGAGTGGATTCTCGATATCGCGGGCGAAGATCTGGTCGCAAGCCCCGGATGCTGGGTGAAGCCCCTGAAAGACCTGATGTCGGTGCTGGGATGGGCAGTCTCGACAGCAGCATCACAAGCTACAAACGGCGGCTGGACTTCGGCGCCGCGCACGACGTTCGGATCCAAGAAGTTCGGGCACTCGTTCCCACGGCAGATGACGGTGCTGGCCAAATTCTTGGACCACGGATTCAAGCCCGAGACCCCCAACGCCTGGACTGCCAACGACTGGGTTAGCGGTATTAGCACGGTACCTCGGACGCCAGACCCGTTCGGATACCTGGGACTCTTCAAGCCCCCCAGGGACGAGGACGGGGAGATTTACCGCAACCGGGAGGATCGACAGGATATATTTGCTAGGAGGTTCCTGGACGCTGTTGAAGCTGGTGTCGAAATGGCTAAGAAGGAGGGTGGTGCTGCCGGGCGAGCAGCTGCTATGCTCGACCAAGCACTGAGAGATGGCATGGGCGATTACGAGCGCTCGTTGCGAGTTGATGATGATGATGAAAGCATATGGACAGGTTATATCATGTAAATATGGATATTTGGTACGTATTACTACTCTTCATGGATTTTCATATCTATTTAGTATCACCCGCAGCTTATTAAGAGCAGCAAGCTCATGTCCTTGCCTCCCGTCACCCTCTCTCCCGCTGCCTACCTACAATTACTATGTTGTTATAGTCTCGAGAGGCAGCTCTAATTCCCAAACATTAATAGGTAATTCTCCTACAAATTAATACACATTCATCTCAGGCCCCTTTACAAGCCATCTCATACCTATATGATATGTATATATCTCAATCTCAATCTGGATCTCATTAAATCCCATTAAGGTCAATCTGGCTTTGTTGACAATCCTTTAAGCCGTCCATGTGCCATAGGTCAGTCACTGTCGGCGCTACCTTAGCCAATGTTCCTTCCCTCAAGCAACAAGGCAGGTATATATACCTTAGGGACATTGCCATTATCTCCATGCACGCCCTTGTGGCTGACAATCACATGAGGTAGGCACCAACTTGAACATACTCTAAGGCAGTCACACCTACACTTGGCACTTACCTCTAGCCATCTGTAGATATAAACCTAATACTTGCATATTTTAATCTTCTAGGTTTCTGTCCTCCCTCCCTCCCTCCTTCTTCACAGTTTCCACCACCTTCTTTCGTGAAGATCTCCAGGGTTACCTTAGTATCAACTCTTCACCTACTTCCTACCTAGGTAGGCAGGCAATACAGATTGCTGCAGGACTATTACTGTAAGTGTTATGTTTACCCTTTATGTTTTTATCTTGCTACCTGAGGTAGATATCTCCCTGTTGCCTTGATGTCTCCTTTCCTTATCTACACATACCAGCTCATCCATCTCCCCATCTCCCCATCTCCCAGCACTACCAATTCGTACACGCGTCTTTTTCATCTTCAAATCCAGTCCTCCTTTTCTTTAGCAAACTCAGCATCTTCTCTCCCTGAGACCAGGAATATCTTTATCTTGTACAAGTGAGTACTCTCCTACTAGAAATATGAGACACCTCTACTTCCAATACCGAGTCTCAAGAGCAATATCCCCTTCATTTGTATGTTTCCTCTGGTACTCAAGAATCGGCTCCCATTCGCGCCTTCCTATCTCTGAACCTGCCACAGCATAAGGCAGTAGGTACTTGTACTTAGGTGTCATGATATACGTACCTGCCTCAACCCTGCCAATCACCCACCCACTCCCTCACTGAGCCAGTAGCTCATCCAGTACAAGGCTCATACTTCCCTCCCTAGGCAGCCTCAACTATCATTTGAGCTTTTCAGCTTTTACATTTCTTTCGATTTCTGTTTTCTTATCACCCGCCTCCCTTGAGTCAAGCCTCTATTCATTATTCACGGTGTCTGAGAATTTCTTTGATTCCAGCTAAAATCTTCCAGCTACCGGTGAGTCTTTCTAATATATTGATAAACGTTCCGCAGCCATGTCCCCCATCTCACTACCTGCCTTCAATCCGACGCCCTAAAAACATACTGTATCATTATTGGCAACATCGCTACTACCAACTCTACGCCTGCCTACCTACTCCTACCTACTCCTGCCAGCAGCGTATCTCACCAGGTGTCCACCAATTCGTCACACTACTAGAGCCTTGAGATCCCGGGTACAAAGAGCATCAATCTCACTGCGCCGTCGTGTCTCTTCTAACTACTCCTTGTCAATCATCATCTCGTCTGCCATACTAATACTATTCCTACCTCAAGTCACCTTTGACGCATTCTCAGTTCCAGTTTGATAGCCAAGACGAAGTAAGTTGAGCCTCTCTTGCATAAACTCACCAAGCACGCCCTAGAAGCCAAACCCTATGCGGGTCTCGGTGAAAAGTAGCATGTCTTGTTGTCGTATACTATATATTACCACGTACCCTCATCCTCACTCTACTTCTTCCACATTAACCCCCTCACTTCCCTACAGGTTACTCGCTGCTATTTCCTGTCTTAACAGATACTAATTAAACCCCCCACATTACAGATCCGCAGTTCTCAACTACGAATATCTTCATGATGTCGGGCTGGGAAGATACCAATGACCTGAGGGCTGCACTCCCTCAACAGGGCAACGATACTCAAGCTGCGGGCGCCGCAGCTGAATACCCCAAAGCGCCGAATGGAAATTGGGTTCAAAAAACCCAGAACAACTACGACGAGGAAGATAAGGATGTCGAGTGGGAGGGGAACGTTAGGGTTTACGAGTGGGATGGAGAGGAGGGAGATATTGGTCCCGAGCATCCACAACTCGAATTCGAGCTCTTTGGAGATCCCGCCACGCGTGATCCCCAAGGGATTGACTTCAGCAAGTAAGTTCATATTTGACTTATTTCACGTATGCTACCTCCTCTAACACGTATAGAATTGCCAAGATCAACGTCACTCAAGAGGGTCTTCAGCGCATTCGTCCCATCGATTCGTTCAAGGACGCTGGCTTGCACCCCGCTATGCTTCGAAATGTCCAGTTGTGCGGCTACAAGACACCAACTCCAATCCAGCGTTACTGTATCCCGGCCATCAAAATGGGATACGACTTACTTGCAATTGCCCAGACTGGTGAGTGATGGGCCTTGCTTTCGCAAGCTATAGAGGCTCGTAATAAAGACTAACTATCTCAATCAGGTTCGGGAAAAACCGCTGCATATCTGATTCCTATCTTGAACCATCTTATGGGCAAGGCAAAGAAGTTAGCTGCGCCTCGCCCGAGCCCCCAAGAGGCAGATTCTGGTGCTCGCATCCGTGCTGAGCCTTTGGTCGTCATTGTCGTGCCTGCTCGTGAGTTGGCAATCCAGATTTTCAATGAAGCCCGCAAGATCTGTTATCGCACCATGCTGCGCCCCTGCGTTGTTTACGGCGGAGGGCCTATGCGTAGTCAAATTGAGAATCTTCGCCGAGGATGTGATGTTCTTATCGGATCGCCTGGTCGTCTCATCGATCTGATGGAACGAGACGATGTGTTGTCATTCCGTAGAGTCAAGTACATGGTTATTGACGAGGCTGATGAGATGTTGCATGCCGACTGGGAGGAGGAGTTCAACAAAATCCTCGGCGGTGGAGGTAAGTTAAAATATTCATACCTACCTCGAGTCTAACTAACGCCAACAACAGACCAGGAAGAGGGCAATGTCAAGTATATGCTCTTCTCCGCAACGTTCCCTACGCCCATCCGAAATCTCGCCAAGACACACCTAGCCGAGAATTACGTGCGTGTCAAAGTCGGGCGCATCGGAAGCACCCACGAGAACATCAAGCAGGATGTCATATTTGTAGATCAGTTTATGAAAAAACAAGCCCTGCTTGATCTTCTCTGCTCCTTGAAGCCAGCACGGACCATCATCTTCGTCAACAGCAAGAGAACAGCAGACGAACTTGATGATTTTCTGTTCAATAAAGACCTCCCGTGCACCTCCATGCATGCCGACCGCACCCAAAGAGAGCGCGAGGATGCAATGAGAGCATTCCGAAAGGGAACCACTCCGCTTTTGATTACCACCCCCGTCACTGCTCGTGGAATTGATGTTCGCAACGTCATGCATGTCATCAACTACGACCTTCCGAGCATGGACCATGGGGGTATTCAGGAATATGTTCATCGCATTGGTAGTTATCTCTTGTTGTACCTCAATACCCACTTACTAACGTGATGCAGGTCGTACTGGACGAATTGGCCATCATGGTCTGGCTACCTCGTTCTACACAGAGCGAGATGAGCCCATGGCTAAGCTTTTAGTGATGACTTTAATGGAGACCGGCCAGACAATCCCGGACTTCCTTGAGCAGTATAAACCCGAAGAGACCGATGTCTCGAAGCTCAAGTTTGAGTACGATACGGACGAGGAAGACCCAGGTGATAATGGCGGGGCCTGGGACGCTGGTACTGGTGACGGCCAAGCCAGTGGAAATGCCTGGGGCGCTGGCACTGATGTTGGTGCTACTAACGGCAGTAATGGTGGTGGAGATGCAAATGGTTGGGGTGCGCCCGGCTGGTAGTGGCTGGGGCGGAGGCGGAGGCGGTATCTCGAAGGTCGAGGTCACTTGGTAAAATCGTGAGCCTAGGCATCAAGTTGGTGGTATTGAGATAGCTCCTGAAGCTGTGTGGCAATATACCAGCCTGGTACAACATGCGGACGATATCGCATTTTATATGACAGCTGAGGGGGGATTGTTTGATGTCAGAGAATCGGCATTAGGATGACACTTCTGATAATATCTCGCCGTGTCTCTAGAGAGCTCTTCCGGTAGTTGTGAGAACTATCTATGCCTACTATGGGTTTCACGCGTGGCTAGTCATCTAGCAGGAAGGTCAAAAAAGTCATAAAAGTCGGACGGGGTTAGCTGTAGGTATCTAATAGGAAACCAAAAAAATTTCGTTGCGCAATAGCTCATACTTTCTTCTCTCGCGGTCTTACTATCTTTAGATTTAATATTCTTCTGCGTAAATATCATCACTGTTCTTTCGTCAATTTTACTCTACTAAACTTCGAGACTTTTTACACAATCTACTACTAACCACAATCTCGAAAGTTAGCGAGAGCTTCTATATACCACAGCTAAGACACACATCATATTGAGGGTGCCTTGCCCTACTATTCAAGTGTGCTACTAGTATCTAGCTACACAGGTGAACTTGTGTGAGTGCGGGTAGAGCAGAGCAGAGACCGAGCAGCCTACCTAGGTACCATTTCTTAAGCTATAACCTAGCAGTATAGTATTCGCGTCAGTTGGCCTCTCCCACGATATCAAGGGTAGTATCCGGGGTTTATAGAACTCTCATTATAAGAAAAGGGGTAGGGCAGATCCCGTGCTCTAGCAAGGCAGCTTAACTAATTGTGTATGCTGACTGAGATCTAGACGAATGGGCCCCCAACAAACCTCTCTACGTCCCGTTTGATAACCACAGGTAGTATTAGTCGGGCACCGCTTCGCTCACGCTCAGCTCGTATAAACCCGCCTAAGCGCGCGGTCATCGCTTTGGGGACATAACTTCGTATTCTATGGATGGACGTAATCGGGACTCGGGTGCAGCGATGGAATTTCCGGAGGGAGGGAGAGAGGTCGGGCTGTGTAAGGTTTATAGAAGGAAACGAAGACCGAGGGATCAGATATGACTTGATGGAGGCCTAGGCGTTAAATAGAGGGACTTGCAATCATCCTTTTCTGCGTGCGGGTTGTTTAGATAGCAATCTGTTACCGGCAGTGAGCAAAAGATGGGCAGGACGCCTCAGTTGACCGCTTGTGTAGCTATGACTCAGCCAGCCAGCCAGCCAGCCATTCTTGCTCGGGGTCTGAGCCGGGTCAGTGGCGGAGACGGATGACGTGATATACCAAGGCGGATTTTTCCATGTCGGCGACTGAGGTTGAGGGCTAATCGATGAGATAGAACTGTAGGCTTAGCCAGAGGTCAAGAGGTTTACGAATGTTCGGTGGTTTTAGGCGGTGCGTAACACGGCAGGTGTCTGCAGACGTCGGGATCAGACAAGACCGTAGGTGTGATATCCATAGGCCGGTATAATCCCCGAGCGAGCTGCACTCATCGTCTACCAACGACGTGGGTGAGCGCCGTTGCCCTCCGATAGTGCTGGCAGCCACCAGGTTGATGGGAGCATTATAATCATCCTTCTCCACGGCTGCCGCCTTCACAGAGCGGTTGCGCATGTGTTTTGCAACGGCGAACCAGAATTCTGGTAAAGCATAGGCGGGTATATTAACAGTTACAGCTGACATCCTTTGGCGTATGACTACAAAGAGACGAGTAGAATAGGATAGTTAATAGGATATATGTAATGGATGTATATTGATTGCTGCCTGTCTACACGAGCAAGGGTAGCTGCATATTAATTACCTATGATTTTATAGTAGCGCATGGAATGACTAGACTATAGAATAAAAGCAACCTCTTCATATTCTATTACTCTAATCCATAACTAAGTATATATAGGAGACTGTCGATACTACATTGGTTCAGATGTAACAAGAAACAAGCAGCGCTGGTTGCTGCCGAGATAAGAGAGAGAGAAAGGAATTACGAAACTACGGAATCAGTTAACCTACCGTCATGTAAAGGAAATACAAGGGCAATGGGCATCAATCATCAACTCATTCCGGCCTCAACTTGGCGAACTTGATGTTGCCAGGGAGTACAATAAGAAGACCTACCCATCTTGTTGGACACCTACCAACCCACCTACCTATTTTCTCCGCACTCATCAAATATCCGGTCGTGAGATACGCATAAGCACACCTCGCGGTTACGTACCCTTAATGCCTGATGTAGGAATAACTAGGCAAGTAGACTAAGAGAGCAAACCCACATGTGGCGAACATAAAATCTCTTCTGAATCGCGGGATCACCTGCGCGGCTAGGCCACGGAACCGGACCATAACTTGGGGATAACGCGCTCGAAACAGGCGCATGCGCAGAGAGCGTATCAGAGTGTGCTAGTAGGTATAAAAAAGAATTCGTACTAGCTCCAGAACACCCGACGCGTGCAGCAACGCATATGAAAAACGTAATAACGGAGTGCTAGATAGATGGGGGGCCAACGAAGGGGTAGGGTAGGGCAGGGTATCAACTCACATGATCATGTAACTATCGTGAATGGCACCGCCAACTTCCCGTAGTAAACCTGGCCAAGATTCACGTGGTAGACTAGCATGTCGTTTTTCGAGCATACTCTGCACGACCACCTCCGAGTTTCATCACGATTACCTACATTGAGGCCATAAATATACACATGCCGAAAAGAGTATGGGTGGTGTGGAGGATTGTTCTCGAGTCCTATGTAGTTGCTATGCTCTTGAAACAGCTGAGTAACTACTGACTCTTGGCACCACACAGCCTAGATAGGTGTTGCCTAGGGACGGGAAGTAAGTAGATGTATGGAGTTTGGCGACAGGGATAGGTGGTTATCATTCGTTGAATTAATTGGGTGGGGATTCGATTTCAAGCCTTCTCACCAATGACTCACCCACCGGTCGATGGGATGCCGCGTATGTAGTATCATTCCGCCTGATCTCAGGTCAGCAAATCACAAATCCGCAGGCTCACTACTAGGCAAGCCCTAGTCCATGAGTGGGCAACTTGCACGTTCATCAGCCAACTTGGTCGGAATTCGCAAATCGCAAACATTCGATATCCACTTCAATTATGACCATGATTCGTAGCAAATTAAAAATAACCCAGATCAAACGAGGGACACAGACACAACGAGTGTAATGACGAGCTTTGGCTTTCCAGTACGAAGTAGGCGCGGCAATAATCGTCCTGCTCAATGCGAGGTTCAGATTGGAAGCTATCATGAAACGGGGTTCCTTTTTGGGTCTTTCTCAAAGAGTCATCTAAGGCTTTTAGTTGTTTGCTAGTAACTTTTCGGTACGCAAAAACTTGTACACTAGATCCTCATCGTTTCCGCTCAACTTTAGGCTTGTGCAGTTACCGACCCAGGAGAAGCGACAACTGTTTTTCAACGGTGCCAATATCAACAGGTGGTACACTGTTGTTGGATCTTGTAGGTAGACCAAGCAGGAGCAAATGCCACAAACTCCAAGTTAATGCAAATTGATTACAAGCTTTCCAGCCGCCACAATACCTTTTTAGGGAAAGGTACAGTTGACGATGCTTGTGTTACTTGCCTGTAACCTCCTCACTTCCCGCCACACCAAAAATTACCCTTAAACACCATACAAAGCCAAGCATGGCCACCAATGAATCGTACAAACAGCAACTAGCCTTCCTGGCGAACCTCCCGTAATGCCGTAATCCAGAAAATGCACGAAGACAGGTAGCATGCCTTATGAGCATCTCCTGAACCTGCCTTCCAGGTTGTCTATAAACTTAGTAAGCGTCAAAGGGTGGTATCAAGGATCCGATATCAATGCAGTTTCCCAAAGACAAAGGAAACAGTTGAATATTATCACAAGGATTCGGTATGTCGTAGTTCTCAAAGTAGCTAGCTATAGCTTTTTGATATCTTTAATTTAATATGCCCTCCCACATTCCTGGGCCACCAAGCCCTCCAAATGCGGGATGGGTTGCGGGGATAACGTATGGGCGTAGGAGACCCTCAGTCGAATAGCAAAGTCGCTTCCTGCATCCATCATGCGAGGTGTGAATAGGTGTTCGCTGACCGTCTATATCGGCTGCCGACTGATTGCTTGTCGTCCTATCCAGCCATTCATCTTCATTAGAGGAGTTGCGTTGCCCGGTCAGAATTTGGCGGACATTTTCTTGAAGAGAATCGTCGGTTGACACCCGCCGGCTTCGCTTCAAGCCAGGCCGAGTCGTGCAAACTTCGGCATTCAAATGGTGGTAGTTGTGAAGTTCCTGCAACGCCCGTGCAGCATCCGCGGCATCTTCCATATCACAGTCTCGCCTCGCTATCGGAGTGTCCAGCGACATTTGGTACAAATCCTTACCCACCGTGCCGGTGTAGGATTCGGGCGAAGACGTGATACAATTCTCTTCAAAATCCTCTGGGACCGAAGCAATGGCCGGTTTCATGCTATACCTTTCACCGTACAGCTTCGCATTCCGGCATCGCGCCTGAACATCAAGTTTGACGGACGGCGCGCTGACCAGCGACGAAGCTGAAGAGATTGAGGATGAGCGTGATGTACGTGATGAATCGGATATCATCGATTCCGGTGAGGATGCTGTGGAGATAGAATTGGCAAGCGAAGGGCGGCGCGTCAATGAATAACTACGAGGAGATGTGTTAATTGGGCATGGCCACCTGTCTAAAGTTTGGGACGCAGACACCTGGGCGGCCTGAGCCATGGCAAAACTCATGGAACACCTCCCCCCAAGCAACACACTTGTAGTGGTTACAGTAGGAGTGGAGAACCCAGTCAATTGTGGCGTCAGGCGCGGTGTAGGAAGTAAGCCTAGAGCAGGAGCAAGCCGTCCAGGCGTGTGGACAGTAGCTGGTGCCGGCTCCATTACTGTCGGGGTGGCAATATTCTGAAGGGTTGGGGGGGTTGGCGTTGCATCGAGAGCTTCGATCATTAAGGTAGATCTAACCCGGGGTGTTAAAGGCGATGCGTTTGGTGATCGACACAGAGATGCTAAACGTCTCCGCGGAGATGGATTAATGGACATTAGCTCTTCGATATTCCCTAGATCGGGGTCAAGCTGAAGAATAAGATTTTTCCAATCCAGACACTGCTGCTCCGATATTTGAATGGACGCCGAACCTGAAGACGGGGGTTGAGAAGGTATATGTTTAAGTATAATTTCGGTCCAGCGCTTGAACACCGCATCTGTGATGTGGAGTTTCCAATTCACTGCGCTCAAAAAGGCCATTTCGTTCTGGTTAATTTCCTGAGTTGCAAGTCCAGAAATCTTGCTCCAAGCTCGCGCGGAGTAATTACGATCTTGCAGATACTTCGATGCTAAAATCAAGGCGGCAAGAAACATTCGACGGCCACACTGTAGTGCACGCACTGCGTGAATATCGTCAGGCTGCTCCATGGTAAAGTCATGGTTGGGCACATGTGGCTTAATAAGAATTAAGTAATACAAGGCGACTTGCAAAGTGGAGTAGCTGGTGCGGGAGCGGCGCAGTGTCTCCTGAATGAAGGTGCGCAGGGGCAATACAGCCTTATGACCCAATTCTTGTCGATGAAAGACTGAGGCGAGAGGCCATATGGCCTCAACTATTTGGGTTGACGAATCTAGAAGTATTGAGCGCGTGCGACGGGGTGCGGAATTGATCGTTCGGAAGCTTACCAACGAGGTTATCGACAAAATTGACCTTACGATCGCTTTGGCGTGCAAGGGTAGGAGGGCCATTCCTAGTTACCGCACTGTTGCTCGTCCGTCGCGGGTTTTGCCGAAGTGGCCGAGGAATTTCAACTTGATGGAATTTTCCAATTCGCGAAAGACTACGGGTAGACTCAACTCGGCAAAAGTTAGGTGGCTGGGAATAACAACAAGAGTCGTATTGATCGAAGTCCGAAGCGGTGGAAATTGCTGTATTGTCTGATGTTTGGGACGATGGTTCGGAGAACACAGAAGAGGAAGAAGAGGAGGCAGATGAAGCCAAGGAAGAGCTATAAGGGCCATCTATAAGAGACCCGAGGGTGAGATTCAGCGAATCATGTTCGCTGTACATTTTGAGTGTGATAAAGGGGAGGAGGTTGAATCTTTAAACCTCCAGTCGCCCGTCGAGACAGAGTTAACCAATTAGATCGTTATACCGTAGGTAGTTTTGTGAAATCTCTCGTCCAAGTAGCGTCCTCACAACAGTGACATGGGGGCACCGCTGTTGAGCTTCAAAGAATCGAAAGGTGGCGTTTAGAGGCAAAAGTCTAGCACCAGAGTTTCACGAACGATCAAACCGGAGAACAGAGCAGGACGGACGACTGGAGTGGAGGAGAGAATAGATATCGCAAGCATTGTGTGGCTGTTGCTTCGGTTGAGGAAACAAGCAGTTATATGACGGTAGGTGCAGCAACTAGACGATCATCTAGCTGACTGTGGCGCTACCGTGTATAGCCGAGAACGGAAGTCGAGTTGGTCGGGTGGCGGTAACAGTAATAAGAGTGGTTGCGATCGAGGACGGCAAATCGGATGACGAACACCTGGCTGAGTACGTAGTGTAAGTAACGTGTTGGGTAGGCGTGTCTAAGTGGATGGTAAGTTGATTATGCAAGGTACGGGCTGCAACCACTTTCAACCGATGAAGTACGCATGGGGGGAAATAGGTGGGATTTGCGCGTGTTTTAAAACGACAACTCGAGGCTGCTGCTACAACGGACTGAATAACAGGTAACCAACGGTAGTATGACTTGGACAACTCCCGGGGTGGGATGAGTCGGCGCGTTGAAGGCAAAGGGGCAACCGAAGACGGACACTGGTGTGGCAGGGTGGTGGCCAGAAGGTTGACTGACAGTGGTCTCACTTAGCGTTGGTGGTAGCCTTTGGGCGCTGGGCACGCTGCTCGATGACTCTTATCTGGTGATTAGGTGGCGAAGGCTGGGTGGGGCATTACCGCAGTGCGTCCAGCAGTACGGGATAATCCCAAGACGTGTTGGTGGTACAGGGTGGTCCGAGCTCTGGGTTCTGAAGCCTGAGATGGCGCCGGACAGGGGACCTCGAAAAGGATGGCTCAGGTGGGCTGGGTGGCTAATTAAGAGGGAGGAGGCCTAGACGGGCTAGGTACTAGTGGACAGATGACTCCAAGTGGCACAACAAAGCAGACACAAAGAGACAGGTCAGAGTCTGTGACAACGGTGGGAGCCTGGAAGGTGAATCGACGGATGAATCCTCCGGTTTCAACAACGCCGGTGGCAAGTGAGCAATACAAATAAAGGACTGAGGGGAGAGTGAATCATTCGTGACGAATATAAGAAAAATGAGAATGACGGAATTAGGGACACATAGGGGCAAGTAGACGGTTTCCTGTTCCTTTGCCTTTTTGGACTTTTGGGTTATGCGCCTTGAGGCCTTTTCTGTGTTGGAAATATGACTATGTAAGTGTTGCCATAAGGAGAAGGGGAATGCGGTTTGGGAATTGATAAATCGATGAGGACAAGTTGTTTTACGGCGTGTGTATGGGTTCCTTTGTCATAGGCGCAAGAGTACAAGTGAATGCCACTGCGGACACAAACAAAAGGACGATGGAGCGGTGCTTGTTGGGACGGACAGAGAGGGATGGCAAAACAGGGGGGTGAAAAGAGTGCTCTGGTATACAGATTGCACTCGAGCAGACTTTCAAAAAGTCGCCTCTTTTTTTTCGATCTTTAGATGTTATAATCGCACATTGCAACGGCTTTGTTCGATAGAAGAGAGGGAAAACAGGGGGACTCGGCTGCTGCTCGGGGTACAGAGGAGTTTTGAATACCTGAGACTTCGGGCTGCACTGCGAGCGGACCCCAAGATAGACGGTCAGGAGAGGATCGATTTTACCTACACGGGAATTGGTGTGTACCCCCGTCCATGTGTGAGTCTACATAGTACATGTACAGATGTAGTGTGTCTGTGTCTGTATGTGTGCGCTGTATGTGTCCCCAGTGCCTATAACATTTTGAGCCAGTCAGGTTTGAAAGAACTGCATGCTCACACCCCACTAGCTCGAAATGAATAAGGGAAAGACGGATGGGGTGTGCATAGAGACGCCATGTCTTTCATTGGTCAAGATGGCGCTCCCTGAGGACGAAAAGAGATAGGAGGGCGACTCTATACTTATAGAAGGGTGTCATTCTATCAGGGTATACATCAGCTATATTCTAGCGTTATATACTATCCTGCGTTGATTGGCTTGTATTGGCTCCACCATACCACACCTGCAGAACGCCTGCAGAATTAGTGGGTAACCGCAGCTCCAAATGCTTTCGTCCCGTCATAAGAAGTTTAGCGCAACTGCAAGATTGCAGCACAATGGCAACAGCCCCCAGCCCGCTACGACCATACCTATCTAACTACGCGTATAGAAATTTGATTGATGAAAGACGGGGTTGGTGGGAGCTGGGAAGGTGAGGAGTCATCAGTGCATCACATCTTTATTACATATTCCCAAGACTCCATCCTATCCAACATCGAGAGAACTACATGTAGGGGTACTGGACTTGGTGTGTTGCGTGCATTACCTACTTAATCGAACCACGAGAGAACCACGAGAGGCAGAACACTGAGGAAGGCGGAATAACCCCCTTCTTATACCTTTTCATAGCCACGTGCATCTGCTATTGTTAATATGTAGAGAAAGCCATCTACCG
The DNA here is from genome assembly GCA_022495175.1 of Hypoxylon argillaceum. Lineage (NCBI taxonomy): Eukaryota > Fungi > Ascomycota > Sordariomycetes > Xylariales > Hypoxylaceae > Hypoxylon > Hypoxylon argillaceum. The sequence continues at coordinate 89,189 of MU378118.1, forward strand.
TCCGTGCTGTGATGAAGTGTGGTACATACAACGGGACGACATAACAGTCGAGGTTCTCTGGATAGGTGCATCTCCATCGGTACTGCCTACCTGTCTTCTTGCAAACAACCAGTGAACATTGCAGAACTACCCGCCTACCTATCTACCGTAGATAGGTAAAAACTGCATTAAACGATTCTCGAAATTTTCAAGGTATTGTACCTACCTATCTATTGAGGTACCAAGTATTTGCTGATGCCAGCAGCTGCTTGTTATCGATATCTAAGTATGTGGGATACATATGGGATGTGGGATATGGTACAGACCTGTAGGTACCTCCCTTGCCGGGGGGTCCGTATTGCTACCACACTTGACACCATTCAGGGAGCCGTGATGCGATTTCCATCCCATCAGCGTTTCGAGATAAGGGATTGAAACATAACTCTTGCAGTCTAGACTTGCATCATTCAGACTGCGAGTAATCCCCAGCCTGAATGCAATTTTCTATATTCAAATCCAAAAAGAAAAATTATATTTCTATATTTGGGTTCCAACTTCGCCTTGTCTCCTCACTAGGCAGTAATAGGGAGTCTAGAGAAGGCTGTACTTTGTGGAGGTGGGATGCGATCGTGGCGGTACATGTATCTGCCTTCCCCATTCATTCCCTTCCGTTCATCGGAGAAAGATTCGTAGATACTTAGAAAGATGCCTGCTACTTACGCAGTATGATTCACTGGATATCGAAATGCAAGCCTTGCCAACTTAAATATTAGGGTTTAATTTTGGGTGTTGAAAGCCCTCGGTCTACTCTCAGGTTATAATACAAGCTACCTACCTCCTATGTATAGGTATCTATGGTCTCGGTGTCATCTTGTTGTGCATATCTTTATTGATAGTACACAAACATATAATATTACCTAGATAGTTGCCTACTTTATCCATTACAACATTAATTAAGTATGCGTACTAGCAGTCAGCCCTTGTTTCTTCAACGAATTCACTGATGCAGATGCAGGGCTTGAGAGTCCCGCGGACGCCGCCATCTCCCCACCATGCAGAAACATGTACGACTGTGAACCTGCGGAATCTAAAAAAACGAGCGGCCCCTCCATTCTACTGCGTAATAAAGCAGTGTAACGCACACCGCTGGATAGTGATTCTAGGCAACGGGAGCGGGTGTGTTCTCATCATTATCATCGCTGTAATAGCAGTTATCGTAAGGCATACATGAGCGTACATGGGCGTACATGGGCATACATGGGCATCCCATCCTGAACAATGCAAAAACACCCGAAGCAAACCAGGTCTGCGAATCCAGCCCAGCCACATCAGGCGAAGAAGCAAGCTGGTCGACAAAGCCAGAGGGTCCTAAGTTGATGGCCACCCGCGACGACAACGAATGACGAACTCTGTACCTATCATAGGATTCGAATTCCCTTGTCTGCAACCTGTTTAGCCTCTCTCACAACCATCCTCGCCACAACCAATGAGGTCGCATCGTCGGCCCTTTCGGTTGCAGCCCAAATCATGGATGACTCAAAGCCACTAACTCAGCTGGTATCCCAACCCTCCAACCATTCCTACGACATATGCTACTGTTGATAGAACTTTCTATTCATCGAAGGGCAGCGCGAGATCGGAGTGCCATTTGTTTATGCTCGCCTATTCATCGTGAATTGTGTGGTGCTTACAAGCGTACATATAAATCGTCTTCTTACATACACGACCTACAATACAAGGCCTTGCCAATACAATATGTTGTGTTAGCCAAGGTGGGCATCGCTTACGCAAAACTAGGCCCAGATGGCTAGTGTCACAACCCAGTTTGTTACCCAAAATTCGCCTCTCAGCAAGCAAATAAGCGCCTAGATAAAGCCGATCTACTGCGTAGATTTAACGCACGTAGCATACATAAGTACACACACGTAAGGTCGGCTGAGAAGAATAAGAGCGAGGAGAGAAAAAAAAAATTCGCATCAGGCGTGGCATCATAGACGGCGGCTTGCGATACGATGACTTCATTCGCCGTGTACATCTCAATCTGTCATGCACTCACCTTACCTAGTTTAGTACCAAATTCACATCAGTCAACTAGAGATGCCACGCACACCAAAACTCCGCATTCTCCCGGTCATCCGATGCAAGAGGGCCCCCCAAAGCAAATCCGCGGTCAATAGTAAGTACTGCTAATAACAGCAATTGACCGTACTTCGGAGATTGTTAGATTCTAGAATAACCTAGAAGTCGGCCAGCAAGAGTGTAGATCTCGACATTCTAGGTCAGTATTCGTATCGAACACAACTTTCAATAGCACGGGGAAAAAGACATTTCAGCCTGGAACCCCTCTTCTGCAATCTTGTTGCAAAGAAAAGCCACCTTTCCACACGCTGCAGCCATACAGTATGTTATTTCATTTCGAGAAGAGCCTTTAAAAGGGGTCGGGGAACTAGGATAACATTGCTTTGCCAGACCGACGGATGCATGAGCATGAGCATCATGCTGCTGCTGCTGCTGCTGCTGCTGTTCCTGCTGCTGTGAATTTCATACTTACTGCCAAGGTAGGGTAACGCTCAAATGCTCAAGACTTGGCTGCGCGGGCCAATAAAAATGTGGCTGTCAAATCAGTATGAGTAATAATGGCCAAATGACAATCGCGTATCTGCATTGCTATACTACTGTCACAGGCCCTACACTAAGCAAAGATTGGTTTTAGAAATTAGCTTTTGGTTTGACATAGAGTAGCAATGCTGTGTGAGCTGCCTGTTTTCTGCGTCTATATTAACTACAACGATAAGTAGACAGAAGAGATGCCGCCTACCGACGATCGATGCCGTGATGCTTTGCTGTCAAGCAAGGTGGCAAGTCCGAGACATTCATCTTGGATCTAGCCAATTAAACCTGCTGCAGTCAAGCGAAGTTCCATTCCAGGCGGCTCAGGCAACCATTTGCTCTGCTATTTACATTTGCACCTACCTACTCTGAATCATGGGCCGCAGTCGAATACGATGATAAGGCATGATCAATATAAACTGTCTCATTGATAATGAGTCGACGTTGATAACTTATGCGTATGCGTAGGTAGTATACGCATAGGTTGTTACATACTTACAGACGCGCGTGCCCTCGCGGTAAAACAATGACGCGGACTCAGCCACTGGCCGTGTCGTGTCGGCGGGGTGAAAAGCGAGCACCGCCATCATCGAGAACCTAGAAGTGCGTGTCGCCGAATGAAATGCCTGCAGTCTGCAGGCGGTTCCGTAACAGTAGGTAGCCCTCGGCGGCCGCGGCCAGGGCCCCTCAGTATCGTCTCAAATTACAGAATAGCCACGAACCTATCCACCGGCGGTGTTAATCATCGCCCAAACCCCAAATCCAAAGGCCGCCTGCGAGGTGGATAGCTGACGCCGGCTTGCGTCTTTTCCGAACATATGAGGGGAGCCTAGCGAGAAATTACTGCGTCATACCCTTGAGAGTTGTGACCTACGCAGGTCCTAGACCTCGTATACTACATTATTTAGAAACTCCGAATCAAAGCGTTTTAATTACCAAGCAATTAGGCGTACAATACACGCGCCACATTGGGGCCAACACGATCCTACTTACAAGTGCATAGAATTAACAACTATTACAGAATATGCTAGATAGCTCCGATAAGCAAATACTTCCCACACTGCCGACGGGAAAGCAAACTGACGTTGGCGATCTGCCAAGCACACCTCTTTCTGTTCTCATCCCTCCCTTGTCACTTAGCCAATGATGAATATTTACCGCCACAAACTTTTCGCCAGCGAATATTTAGCCATAATAGGTATAGTCATGACTTGATTCTGATTTGATCTACCTACCTATATAACTATGCAAGTCGAAATATTGAGAACACCTGTGCAGACCTGCGTACCGATTAGGTCCCGCCACTACCTCTCAACACGTCTACCCTGTACATCTTGACTCTTTATGGATGTGCTGCTTTCATGATCCTACCACGTGCGAGGATGAATCTTGCCCCTTCGCCCCCTCACCAAGTCCTTACGCGCTTACCCGGAGGCAGACCTACTAAATAAGCCACCGACCTTGTCAAACAAACAAAAAACGACCTTGAGGACAAAGACATGCATATTTTTGCGACTTCTAGCAGCAAACCTAGACTAGGTATCTAAGCTACTGGTAGATACAAGTCGATCTATGAACCTAAAAGGACGAGTTCGGAGTTGACCGGATGTGCGCCGCAGACTCTGGGTTGGTAACAAGACTGTGGCCTGTTCGTCTTCCAGAAGTGTTCCAATAGCGGGATCGCCAACAAGCTACGGGGACTCACTAGACAGGATCCTCCGAAAATCCTGCCATATAGCGTGCTGCACAATTACTCACATACCGAAGCTACTTAAACCGGATTTGCTATTAGTCTAGGAAAGGATCGTAGGGTATATCTCAGTCACGCTGGCCATGATTGCCCATGTCGTGATTGGTGACATGCCACTTGCCTACAAGCAAGTACATACGCACAGATACGCAGTATGTATGTACGTCTCCCGCGTCCCAAGACCATGTAAGATATTACATCGCAGGAAAATCAACCCCGCACGGGGTCACCTTATTCCCATAATTAATTAACCTGAACTGTTCAACTATGTACGCATATGTATGCATATTGTATGTATGCGTATGTAGTTATTTTTCAGTAGGGTTGGCGTGGTGATCTTAGCAAACATTGACCTCGCGGTTACGTGCATAGGCCTAACATTAACATACAAGAATAAGTGACAGAGCACCTAGTTATCTAGCGGTCGTATTTCACGACCAAACGGGAGTCAGGCTGATGATCATTTTTCTAATTCTTTTTCTTTTTATTCTTAGGTTTTTCCATTTATGATTTTCCGTCGCCCTATATAGTAGAGAATAGAGTAGGTGTGTGAAGAAATAGGTGTTAGTTTGCATATCCCACGAGGTTCCAGGCAGCAATGATTCTGCAGACGTTAACCAATACCCAATCAGTATCGACCCGTAAGTAGGGCTCGGGACATGGCAGATATTTGTGCGATCGTCCTATCAACCTTAACCAGTTGTTCTAGATTGGAGGGGTGGCAAGGTCAAACAAAACAAGGCAAACATGCGCCATGTCGCTTAACCCCACAACACATGGAAAAGTGTTCCACAAAGTCAGTATAATTCCATCATAGCTAAACAAACTGCACCTTCCTCGATAGACCCAGGGGCCTTGCGGTTTGAAGATAGAGGGTTGGATAGGCAGCCTCTGTCTCATGTTCGATGACAGAACATCTTTCTAAATGTGTCATCGCCACCACCTCCCTTTCTACGCATGGTAGATATCTACAGTAGATCTTGAATTCAAGGCTAATCACCCATAAGTAGACCTTCGTTCAGCCTTTAGGCAGGCTGGGAGGGCAAAAGTCAGCCGCCCCGGCTCCTGCAGCTAGCCTGCCTACACGTCCCAACCCCCAACAATAGGACAACAGAGGCGTCATCTAACGTAGGTAGTTGCCATCGCCGGGCGCTTAATGCCCTTTGGAATCTTATGTCAGGAACCCTCGTTTTGCTTTACTGATATGACTGTTGGTAACACTAAGCGGGTAAGCCCCGCTCGAGACTTCCCTCGGGATCTGCACAGGGCTCAGCCTGGGATGAGAACTCCGACAGCCCGCGAGTATCGTCTGTGCGTAGGTAATCGCCTAATCACAGTCACCGGTCACTTTGATCTCGCGATGATGCTTCCGTTATTGACGTAACCGCGTGGCTACTTAGCTACAAGAATAGCTACCTACATGGGTAGGTCGTTCAGAGGCGACGGAGCTCGGTGTTTCACAGGGATCCCCAGATCGTGGCGGCGGAGGTGGCGGAGCAGCGCGACACGTGAACATCGCTAATTCTCCTCTCCGTCCAGCGAGCGTCAAACTCAAAACAATGTGGCTTTTGTTTATTATTATTTTTTTTTTTTGAGTTTTCGTTACGCCGGGGGTCGCAAATCATGGTCACGATGTATGCCACGGCCTTCATCCCTACGGGTCGCATCGGGCCTATCGAAAACTCGAGCGCGTCACAAGACCCCTGACTACTCCAAGACACGACTCGCGTAGGAAGACGGCTAGGCACGGCTGGGAGATTCAGCTAGATCAGTGGTAAACTTTGGATGATTGCCGATACACTCAGGGAGTTACGATCACGGCGATATGACTCTGAGCATCGTGGGCTTCGCTGCCTGCTGCGCATCTTGTGCCCCACGGGCACGAGCGGCAGATCTCGCGCTAGGTGGCTGACCAACCCATGCGTCGCAAACGAGTGCCGACTAGGCCTCTGTACAATAGAAGAAGGTTTCGACACGTCGTTAAAATGGCTTACGAAGGCCACTGCAGCCTATGCTCGGATTCCGGATGTCACATTTGCCCGTCTGCCGATTCAGCAAGATCATGATCGAGCGCGGGAGTCGGGGGCCGTGTCACTCATCTCTCCGTCACGCGGTCTGGTAGCGTGAGTCTGACGGATCCTGTAAACTATGAGTTACCTGTTCGACATGTTAGCTTTGGCCATCACCGTAGCTGACGTGTGCAGGGTGTCGCTGTTGTAGTCGACTCACTCCTTACGGAGTTGAGTGACAGGGAGCTTCTCATCATCATTGCTGCTTCAACTGAGGATACGTGAGTCACCGTCTTTGTGGATTTGGTTTCGGGTGTAGGTCGTACGTGGCCCTTGTTGTGGCAACAACAGTACCACTTGTGAGTGTCACCGCAGAGAACACGAAAGATTACATTATAGCTAGTCACCTAGTACTAAATGTCTCAAGGGAGGATCGATGTTAGTCACAGCGACGAGTTCTGAGATAAGATGCCTGTTGAATCGGCGGTACTTCCCTAGCGGTATTGAACAGAGCTTATTCTTCTATTTACATAGTATAACCGAGCAGCGTGAGATCTAGTGACTCGATTTCATGAGTCTAATACTCAAGGTCTCAGCACGCCGTCATCTAGCTTCTACCTAGAAGTCATTAGAAAGTGTGTTTACATATTATTGACGCCTCATCAAAAACATGATGACTCAGAGAACATGCGATTTATGACATGTCATGATAATGCTTTGGCAATCCTCGTACAGTCATCTTAGCTGCTGTGTATATCTATTCAGAAAGTACATTATCTATACTTGCTAAGCCTTACGACCATAATATTCTGGTTCATCAACTGTTCTTGCTAGTATGGTATATACACTACTGAGATACTAATTGAAGTATTGAGGAGAACTTGAGCCGTGTTGTATCCAAAAGAGTGCTGTTTTAAATCTAGCCTTGCTGATGATTTTCAAGTTCTTAAGCAGTAGCACAACTGTATATCTTGTTACAGAAAAACGACGAGATTAAACGTGCATGCGGTTGGTGGTATATATAGTAAGAACTAGTATGCGACATATTGTTATTACCATCTTGCGACTGATAATGTTGAAACAAGTCGTTAACGTATCACCACCCGCAGAGGTTCCTCTTCTATTATTATTCTATGAATACTATACTTACGTAACAATTCTATATATTGCTATTACCGTGAGACGAGAATCTCAAACAACTTTATTAGAGACAAAGAGTGTTGTGGTGACACTGTCACTTTTCGTAATTTGAGGATTATGTCGTTTATATCATATATCGAGAATGTCGCGTATCATATATATCGCTAACTATGGACATGAATTAATGGCGCTGTTTTTTTCTCTATCACAAAGGGCCTAAGGAATATCGGATTGTCACTATTTTACTTGTTAAATCCTAGTCATAACCATACTTATCAAGTCGTTTATAGTGGTCTTAAAATGGTTGACCCTCGGTGTTCTTTTATCTGAATCTGGCTACTTCAGAGCTCATGTGATGAGTCGAAAATTTGCCCTGAAGCTTACACATAGAATATATAGAGTAATTCTCATATCAATACACATGCATGCGGGAGTTATGAAAACTTGCGACATTCAACTATATTTCCTCATGGCATGCTTTCCTCAAATGAACTTAAAAGAAAACCCGAACCTGGGGACTTTAATAAATGTATCATTGCTGTGGAAGGTATTCTCCCTACGTTGAATAATGTCTAGTGAGATCTCGTGTGCGAATTGTATATAAAAAATGAGCGAAATCTCATTTACTAACATGTTAAGATCTGTCTAATTACCCCAACGGCGAACCATGGCTACGTGATTAAGGGTTGGCACCGATCCTGCTAAGCCGAGAGATGTTATTAGTCTGAGAATGTTATTAGTCTGAGAATGTAGTAGTTTTCATCGCGCTTTAATGAAGCCTATGAGATTATCCAAGCTAGCCCCTAAGGTTAGGAAATGGCATTCAAGGTGAAGAGCTAAGTCTACGCATATGGAGAATTCGGTGCTCTCATTGAATCCTAATTGGTATAACCGGCACCTCGACAAGTGAGAAATGTAATTATTGATATGGCTTCATGTGTGACAGAATAGTGCGAGCAGATTTATACTGGTTATCGAACTCCCTGGGGTTTCACCATAATTTATGGCACATTGGAAAGGAACCTGAGATCAGAATATACTGGTGATGTGGTTATATTGTTTGGGTTTTCAACTGATGCTAAAATCTACCCAGCATAAGAAGTACGAAGTCCACCTAGTATAGACCTACCTAAGTAATATTTGTATGAGTGTAATAGTCATTGCTATAGATGGGTGTTTTGGGAGCAATTGGTTTATGATGATAATCTCTGCTAGAGACTCTGGCCATGAAGTATTAAGTATATAAGGGTTAGTTCTACATAGGGATATGGTCTACCATGACAAACATATATATACATGGACTACATACCTTGACGTATAAGTATTGGTTGTAACAATCACATAATATCGTGGCTCTATGCCTTCAATGAGTACGTCTTCTAATATTATTAGGATATATCAGCAACCAAGAATATTACAACAGGAGTGAGGACTTGATTCTATTATAATTGTAATTTAGATGCAGTGCTAAGATGTGGTGAGACATCATAGGACTCTGTCCGTGTTTGCGCACGTGTCCCTCAACAGTACTACGTGGAAAGATTACATTGCGTATATTTTTGTTCTCGGCCAAATTGTTACAGGCGTAGGCATATCAGCGTTAGAATAAAGTCCAGAATGTCTTCTATCGTTTCATCAGATGTATAGTTATATTGTGAGTCATATCGAGGTATATGTTGTACATGACTCTCAACAACGTCTGATCTGCGACAATAACTCGCCTCTAAGGGCCGACAGCAAAGTAATAGAGCTATCGAAGCCCAAATCTCTAGATCGCGGAACTGATAGACGGCTTAGAAAAGGGTGAATAGGGTATCCAGCTCTATAATGGGTATATAAACCATTGCTTGCTCCTGTCTTCCCAAATAATGCTTAGAGGTGGGAATGGTACTCGCTAAGTTGAGAGTCACGAAACGACGCACACGGCCTCCTCTATATAATTTACAGGTTCCCCCTCCCCCAAACGCCAACTCTCATCTCTATAAGATCCATGTAACGCTGGCCACATTTCCAAATATGTTTATACACCGCCCTAGAATTTGGGCCAAACCGAGGTCTAACGGGCTGCTCACCACCACCTCTTCTTAGGAGCCTTCTTGTCATCGGCCTTCATCATCTGTAGGCGTCGCAGTTTCTCGCGGTTTCGAGGGTCTAGAAGTCCAACATTGCCATCGTCGTGAAACCAGTGGTATTCTCTATCACGGCCTGGCGGTGTTTCTCCCTGCATCTTGATGCGCTGAAGGTGTCGCAACTTGGAGAGACCGTATTTGCACACCAGTAGGGACATTATGACTGAGATGGCAGTAACTGCGCCGAACCCCCAATTAGTCTCCTCGATGAAGTTCTCTAGGTTGGCGCCATACAGGCCGGCGATGAAAGTACCCATGGCCAATCCTAGCGTGCCGACACTGAACTTGAGATCGAGGAGCATCAGAGAGTTGCGATTGGCGTCTAATATGGCGCGAATGCTAGGAGATACGAATTAGTGGGATTTCTGTAATAGGGATGGATGGAGCTCACATTTCCTCGGTATTACGAATAGACGATACCAAGTTTTGCGCTTCCTGGACAATTTCATCGCAGAGTTTGTAGTAGGATTCTAACAACATTTCTACTTCGGTGTGGTCATCAAGCTGTCGGGAAATATCGTGGGTTTTCTCGGTAAGATACATAGCGATTAAATCATCGTCGGCTTCGAGAAGTTCGTCAATGGCGTCGCGGACAAGCTTTGCCTTCTGTTCGAAAGTGCTGACTCGCTTCGAGAGGATGAGGAGAACGCGCAGCTTGTGGCGATCAATGTCGTCCTCTAGCTCACCTAAAATGCGAATGACGGGGTCTCGCACAGCCTCGAAGTCGGCTTCCAGCTCTTGTGTTACGGACTGTAGAACGGCCTCGATGGCGCGGAACTCATAAGGAAGGCCGCCGTTTGTCGCGACCGTCTTTTGCTGAAGCTTCCCTTGGAGGTCATACATGAAAGCAGACTGGGGATAGGAGGCTTTCGTGCCGTATACATCGAATAGAAGCACCCGATTGTGTTTTATTAGGACTTTAAGATGGAGCAAGTTGAGCAAGATCGAAGTGGGACGGACGAGAATGTGCGGAAGGTTGGATGAGTCGATCTTGCGCAAATCGCGAGGCAAAAGACCGAACTACGCTTCGTTAGCCAGGATACTGACAGGTGAGCGCGGTGCTGTGTTTGCGCGTACCTTGGCTATTAGCTCGCTCTTCTTAAACTCACTGTCTACCAATATAACGTTCCCGTTCTCGTCGACTTCAGTACAGCGAAGCCTGGGCTCCGAGGCCGCCTTCTTGCTGAGTTGGCGGCGGGTATTAAACATGGAATTGTTGCCCCTGTCGCGATCAACTTCGGGGAGGTCGTCGGGTTCTAGGGGTCGTCCGGGTCTTCGCGAGCCAAGCCCCCAGAGCCATTCTTGCCATGCTGGCCTGCAAGGCTTCGGCGGGCGATCTGGGGGGTTGTGGCCGTGGCGCAAAGCGAGATTCGGGTAAGGCGAACGTTTGATCCGCACCGTCCGAGGACTTCGTGCTGGGACAAGCGACCGGAAGTCTAGGATGCCTGCGTGCAAGGGTGCTGGCTGGCATTGGACAGCGCATTGGGGTTTGCGGGTGGCTTGTCTTCCAGAGAGGGAGGCGACATGGGAGGCAGCATGGTGGTTTGGGTGAAAGAAGCTGAGGCTTTCGGTTTGCTGTCGGAGGAAACGCAAGAGCCTAGCAGAAGGCACAGGCAGCTGCAGAGACGCCATCTGAATTAAAAAGAAAGATAGGGCTGTGCTATGGCGATGTGATGCATGTGACTATGTCCATGGTTTATCTGGTAACGGTACCATTCAAGGAACTATCGTCATCCAACCTTGTAAGTCGATAGCGCGCTGGTGATATAAAAAATCTTGGTGATGTGCTGCTATCTTAGATCTACACTAGGGTCCCTAGGTGCTCAATGAGAACTTTTTGACAGCTGGACACGTTGATAAGCACGCCTGACGGCGCGAGGCCAGGTGGTATCAGTAATATACCGTGGGGCTGGATGGTGGGGGTAGGTAATGGAAGTGCTTTACAGTAGGTAGGTACCTCCTAGTTATAGGTAATAGGTACCTGCTGCCTGAGTATCGAGGTGCCATTACATACATTTTTATCAGGACCTCTCTAGGAAGCGGCAATCATAATTTATGTTCCATCTTTGAGGCTTCAAGGAAAGTTTAATGAATGTGACTCATTCAACTACTCCCTCCTAGTTAACCGTGCGACATGTCTCTCACCTGCTCTCCACTCAGCCTCAAGAACATAGATCTCAATCGGTGAAAGATCGACCTAATATACGTTACTACCTGGCAGCGGCATATGGAACTGACACCAATCAGGGTACGCGGGAAACGGCGTGCCCGAGGAGAACAGCTCCGGATTGCTCCTCCTCCAAAGCGCCGTGATACACGTCGCGGCCAAGGGAAGCAACCTAGAGTCCGCCGCGAAGCCTCAATCCTTGAGATATCCCTACCTCTTGAACTTGTGGAGCGGATTTTCTGGCTCAGCGAAAACGTCAATTTCCCGCGAGCTAGCCTTCGTCTTGGACGCCTGCTTTCTGGCCGCCCTACTCTGCGTCAGACATTCCTCGCGGCGTTTGCGCCAACGTGGGAGGTCTGGTTCGGTTGTGTTGATGGCCGGGGCACACAGTCCCCCACAATTCATAGTTATGTCGGATGGCAGGAAGATGAGGATCGGTTTGGTGGAAATCCTCGCTTTCAAGTTCGTTCTTTTTACGTTGTTCGATAAAAGCCGGCTGCTAACGCTCGCTAGACCGACGTACTGGCCTGTTCCTGGGCAACGATCGAGATGATTCTCGACTGTCGAGACATCTGGGTTCAATGTCATGCTCAATATGCACCATTTAATTATGTCCCCCTTTGGGGCGACCCAATAAACCCTAGTTCCTATACAGGCTCTGGCGTCACAGTTGGGATTAGCAACATCAAAGACTTCAGATGTTATTTCTACAACGATTACGACGCTTTCGGAAACGTTGAATACCAGAACACTTTCTCTGAAAAAGAATACCGCAAGGAGCACAACCACGAAACCTGGATTGAGGTCCACAGGTCCACCGAAATACCAGACCATCTCATAACCGGCCCATGGGACGAAGGCTCCCTCCAGAAGCTGTTCTGGCTTGTGCAGGCTGGCGCCCGCCTATCTCCTAACCAGACCTGGGAGGATACCTTGAGAGGGTTTCGCAACGCCATCTATGATCAAGATGCTCCCAATTTTACTGCCGTAAGATTACTCTCTATCCTAGGTGCGTTCCGGGAATGGCCACGTCGCGTCCAAGATGAGGAATTTTACAAGTTTACATGTTTTTTGAACACATGTAAAGGAGATATAGACGGGCATTGGCGTGCAAAATATGACTACTTTGATGGGGTCTTGACATATACCTAGTGTTTGGTCAACTCTATTACAACGGTATGTTTCTAGCATCAAGCGTCAAATGGAATTAGACCTTGTACAAGATACTAGGGCTTCTAGGTTCTGTATATCAATTTGCGATTGGGATTAGGCTAGCACCACAGTCCTCCATTGCGGCCCAAGTTTCACCCATTCCTCTGAATATACGACCCCTACAGCTAGACGAGTGCAAACACCATCCTTCTCTTCCATTACCATCACAAGAAGACACAGTTCATTCAAGTGGTGTATGGGTAGACTGGATCGTTCCCCCTTGTTCCACTGCATGAATCTCTTGGAAGAGCAGACACCTAGGAGTACGACAAGGCACTCTCTCCCCTTCTTGAACACGTCAAATGTCAGCTGCGGAGCCATAGCCATGGTGATACCGACGGGAATGCCATCTTTATTTTGAATGGCACACCCGCTGAGTTGTCTTCGAGGCGGTATCCTGAGCCACATGCGCCCAAAGGGCCCAACTTTCAAGTATGCACAGGCGGTGTTGAATAGTAGACTGTTGGGGATTTTTTCTGCAAGAGCGCTAGCTTCCTTGGACAGATTCTCTAGTTGTCGTCTGGTTCCAAGATCTTGGGCGGTTGTAGGTGGCCACCACTGGGTATCGGTATGCTCCTCCAAGTTTCGTAAAGCTGCGAAAGCGGTCGCGTCCTCGGAAAGGTCGTGAAGTCGTTCCGTCCGTGGAGTACGGGCCGTAGAAGGTGGCCAGGGATGAGAGGCATCACCTTCCCGTGCTTTATGATGTCCCCAGTCCCAGACATGCTTTGTGAGCTCGTCTAGCTCTCCAGCCCCGACAGTCATCGGATCATCAGATATTGAAGATGGCCACCATGAAGTTGCTGCCTCCTTGATTACTTTAAGAGCAGCCCGTTTTTGTTTTGTAAGGTAGTGTTCCAGAGACAGATGTCGCTCTCTGATAGGTCTAAGCCCGTCTTTCGGATCAGACACAAAAAAATTGACAAAACTTGCCTCCACTTGCGAGACTCTCCCTGCTAGAAATATACCTGGTGCGATTGTCCAGTCTATATCCCACGTTGCCCTACTATCCCAAGATGCCCAACTCCAGCTTGGCATATTATCAACCACCCGTCTCGTCCCCATGAAACCAGGTTCGGGAACCCAACGTAAAGACTCGGTGAAAAATTCCTCAGGATGACCTTGAAAGATTGGTCTCTTAAGCCTCATCTCCAGTACGTTTACTACACCCGCGAATGCGCGCAAGACATCCTCGGGGAATGTGAGCTTCCTCGGACTGAACTGGGATATTACCTTAGAATAAGTTGCGAAGGAGTCTACGCCAAAATCCCACTCGCGTCGTTCTTGTATTTCCCAAGGCCCCGCCTTTTCCCATTCCATTCCATCCTCATCTTCTGGCTTTTCTTGCCACCTCTGTTTCATACAATTGCCGTAGACTTGGCCTGCATCGAAGTAGATTTTGCGCTTTGACAAGGCTCTCTCCTGAAAAGTCCAACCTCTGGAGTCCCACGTCGATTCTGAAATGGCCATATCGATGAGTGGTAGTCTGGCCTCTCCTACAGGGTTCGACATAGTCGGTAGTAAATCCCACTACGACACTTAGAATTAGTTATCACCACCAAGCAGGTGGTCTGGAAAGAATTTTGTCCCCTAGCAGTGTGAAGGACTTTGAAGATATAACTGGGGCACGAAAAGGGGCCTCTATATTTGAGTTGGTGAAATAAGTAGATAGTGACCCCAAGAATTACTTACACTCCGGTTGTGGAAGCTCTGTTGGCGTGGTCGGTAGGGAAGCCCTACTAGGCCGGGTATAGGGCCGTCCCCAAGAGCAACGATTGTCAGAAATGCACGATCGTATATCACGCCCATGGCATTAATGTGCTCTTCTTTCAACTCTAAATCGTTTTGCATGATACAGAAGCGGTCAACCCAGAGATATCGTTGCCCAATCTCGATACACAAGTTAATAGCATCCGCTACCACTTCTGGTAGGATTGAGTCGTTTAGACTATCGGGCTCTTCTAGATCTTTTATGTTTTCGAGCCGGAGCTGCAAATTCTGCTTTTCTGGCGAAGACGATGCGGCACTCCAGACGTAGCTCAGGGCGACGTACTCGACCTTTGACTGTGGCAGCACTACTCGTCGCTCGAGGACATCGATCAATCGAAATCCCTCCGGCACGTTTACCGAGGATGGGAACCACGAATCACCGCACGCCCCTCCATGCTCATGAGTGCAGCGATGAAGCCATTTGGTAATCTGGTTCGTATCCATGACTTTCCTCTCCCACGGGACGACCTGCGAAAGGTCGTAGCACCACTTCTCGTACCGGAGAACGAGCTCGGCGACGCCCGGCTGGTACGACCATGAATCCTCGCCTATCGGTGCCGTGGCGATGCAGATGGCGAGCACGCACTTCTGCAGCCAGGGCACCATGCCCCTCTCTGCGGCCGTCTGCCCATCATGCACATTCCACTGGTTCTTAGTCGGGTCGAGGATGAAAGGTCTCCAGACGGCGATTCTGGTCTCCTTGCCGCCCCCACTCTCGCTACTGGCCCTCTGGAGAGCATTCCCGACTGCCGAACACATGATACAATTTCTGCGGGCTGCATAATGCTCGCTTGAAAAGAACTTGAGGTCCTTGAGCTCGCTGTAGTTGCCCCTTCTATTCGGTGGCCAGTCCGGGTTGTGCTTGTAGCAGAAGGGTACAGGGTTGAGGGGCGCGTGGCTCCCGGCCCTTTCGCGGCAGTAATTGACGTGTAGGAGGTCGTCCCAGTCCTGACAGTCGCCACATAGCCGAGGGTTGACGCGGGGCGATTGGCCCGCGTCCTTGGCTTCGCAGATTGTACATTGTCTGACGTTCATATTGTTGTTAATTCATGGAGGCAGAAAACATATCTATTTTTTTTATAACAGGACATGGGAATCTAATAAATACCTAGATAGACTTGCCGAGCTTTGGGTATTGGCAGCTGAGTCTTGGCTTATGGCACTAACTCTCGTCAGCTGGTGTTAAAGATAAGCCGGCGGAATAGTAGCTGAGAAGTTGGGAGGTTCAGCTTGTGATATTTGAATATAAGAGGTAAGTAGATTCTAGCTAGTTATTACAGTGCTGTAAGGACCTATTCTATAAATGATTCAGGCGTACATGGCATATATTTAAAGAAAAAAAAAAGCCGAACGATTGTTTAATCTGTACATCTTTAGCTAATAATTATAATCTCGTTAGCGGAAACTAGTTCTGGGGGGAGATGCTTGATTATGATAGGGCATTGGGTAACTCACTGGAACTGTGAAGTTAAGGCAGAGAGATACTAGGGGGAGCACCGTCTATTTGTATCCATTACGACGTCGCGGGGAATATCTGACATACATAGTCGTGGCTATGGTACACAATAACAGACTCGGCATTCATCGCTATTTTCCAAAGTTAGTGACAAAGTAAAAACATGTTGATATTCTACTTATTGTTCGACAGCTGTAAGTAGTCCACTTACACTGGCCACCTTTTATAGCTGGACTAAACTACCTTACCCACTTAGTTTGATGATCGCTTATTAATAGGAGTATGAACGTTGCGGGTTTTAAACCTGTATTAATTCTTTATTTTTTTAATAAAACACCAAAATAGTTGTGATAGTATTAAAAATGCTACAAAATCTAGCTTCAGTTAGTGGTGAGTTAATGGATGGTAACTTCTTGCTACTGCGTACTTTGGCCATAGCTGAAATGCGGAGCAACCATTAAACTAAGTAGAGGGGCCTAGTCTAGATATGAAAGGTGTCTAGTGTAGGTGGGCTGCTTAACATCTAAGCACCTTTCGGCAGCAGCAATAATATGGTTGTCCTAGCGCATACTAGAATCTTAATGATCTCGACAGGATCCCCAGATGCCGCCACAGATATAGCAAAACTGCCCGCCGCATCTACATGTCATGTGCGTACACCCTGATCTCCTCTCGACCATGTTGTTGCAGCTGGGGCATGATCTCCACCCATTCCTCGCTGCAAGAGAGACTGCTTGCTGCATGCCGACGTCCTGTGGGCAGATCCCGGCGTGAGCGGCATTCCGACACATTCTGCATGTCCTAGACGCGCACGCGCGACAAACCGCTACGTCCGGTCCTTGGTACTGTGCCGGCGGCACAAAGGCCCCGCAGGCCCTATTTGAGCAATAGACGGGGTTTGGCGTTCTCAATTCCAGCATCATGAGTCTATACCTCTCCCGAAAGTCCGCCGTTGTGGTGGGACATAGATCTACCGGAATCTCCTGAGTACAGCATCGAAACGGCTGACGGCTATCTAAGGCATTCTGGAGAGCGGCTTGTATTTTCCGAGTTAATTTAAACACCCCTTTCTTCTGCATAGCATCTACAGAGATGTGAGGAAGCTTACTTTGAAGATCTTGGTGGCAATACCAGTGCGCGCAGGGTGCCTGGGCCATGGAACCCATATCATCCTCTTCTATGCAGACTGCACATTCTCTGAGACGTTCCCGACGTATCTGCTCTCTCTCTCTTCCGCCTCTGCCTGGGCCTGTATTCGTGCCTCTTCGGCTCTGGCCTCTGCTTCTATTTGCTCGGCACGCATTCGGGCCTCTTCTTCTACCTGCTCGGCAAATAATCTATTTTGCTCTAATTGTCTCTGTCGTAAAGCTTCATCTCTCATTCGGATCACGGATTCTCTTATGGAATTTTGTATGGCCTCTTTCCGTATTTCCTCGGCAATTCTTTCTTCTTCCTCTATGGCTCGACGAGTCTCAAACTCCAACATCATCTGCTGGAAATTATCTATCTGCTGCTGGCGCCGAGTTTCTTCTCGCTCTTGTGCTTCTCTCGCAGCTGACTCGCGAAATTGCCGAAATATTCTCAACTCTTCATATTGGCGCTCTCTCATCGCCAGAGCTTCTGCTCTTACATGGTCTGTCAACCCATCCTGCGCCCGTTTCGCCGCTGCGAGTCGTTCATACGTATTCGAGGATAACACCGGCTCTGGTGGGGTCCGTGGAATCGCAGAAGCTTCCGGATACTCGACGTATCTGCTGGCAGCCGAGCCTTGCGTTGGATTAGACCGTGGGAGCACCGAAACACTCCGCTGCCGAAACTGGCGCGCATCTTTCGGGGATAATTTGGCATTTGACCGCCATAACACGGTATGTAGATGTATCATGAAAGCTCAAGAATTGCGGCGTTAGAGATAGGAGTCGAGCTGCGGGGGCCACATGGCATGACGGGAGATGCATAATCTAGGCCAGCACCCATGGATCGAATAAAGCCTGGCGACCACTCAAGATACAGGACTGTCAGCCTCGTTTGGGTGTTATATCGTCCCATCATCTCCAAGCGCGTAAGCATCCTATTGGTGCCGTCTCTATTACCCGGTTATCTTGAATGAAAGACCTCGGCTTGTTCTGCACGCAGGGAGTTAGCACCTGATCCAGCCTACTTTGTAGGTCGAAGGGCGTTATTACTAGCCTGGACGAGTATGTAGAGCATCCATGCTGTGTGCACCCTCTTTCTCTCACAGACCAATAGCATTAGAAGTGCAGAGAAGTGCATTTTGGTAGGATGCCCCTGGACATGATTGTTGCGTTGCAAGCAGACCGCATAAGTACTGCACGGAGGAACAAGTACGCAGGACCAATCGATAAGCCAAGGCTGGTTAATACATCGCCGTATGGTGCGCAGTTCACCGAATCCTTCAAAGCTGGAGTAGGTGCTCTCGGCTGCAACCTCATTCTACGAACGCAACGTTCGCCAGGCAAGGACAGATAAATGCCTGCCAACGCAGCCTGATTTGGGAGATCAAACAGGAAACCATAAGAACCAGTTTCCCTCCCTGTTCTCGCTAATCATGCATCCCCATCGTTTGTGCTAAAGATGAATGTGAAACTCTCAATTGATGGTCAAGACGGGATACTTATAGCCCAGAGCACTGGTCTACGGGGTCTTCGGACAGAGGGCGATCTTCAATTACAACTCTATGATAAGGTATGTCATGGATCCTGGTGCTGTGCCTACACAATACTAGAACCTTACTCCTATAACAGACCCCGTCTCATTGTTTTGGTGCGGAGGGGGTTTGGTTTGAGTATAGTGTGTTCTAACTAATATACGCAGAGTCTAGAATACACACATAATGGGCGCCCTGGAAAGGACGCCCCGCGGTCGATACCTGGATCAGCGGCCGGTCACCTTTCAGTGCAGATTGTTGAGTCTCCCGTAATAAAAGGTGGTATACGTGCAATAGTTCTTGCATCTCAGAGCTCGCACGAGCTCCCCCCATCCATAGATGTCCCAGTAGGCCGAGATCTACTCCTCACCGCAATTGGTAGCAATGGTGAAGACGGTATGAATGGCGAAGATGGAGTTGATGGGCAGCCCGGGGTCAATGGAGTGGATTCATCAGAGACCTTAGAGGCTACGGTACGAACAAATAATGCGTATACTGCTTCCTTCTCAGCTGATAATAAGAAAGCCAGGTTCTGATGGAGGTCATGGCGGCAAGTCCGTTACCCCTAGCATTTTACGACTATGGCGAATATTAGCTAATCATACAGGCAGTGCCGGACATGGCGGCGATGGCGGAGACGGTGGAGATGGTGGCACCATAGAGATTGTTGTGCACGAAGATCAGACGCATCTTCTCATGGCAGTCAAGTGGGATATTTCCGGCGGAAAAGGCGGTCGACCTGTTGTTGAGATTAATATGCAGGTGTCTGATCACTATACCGCTCATCCCGACGCGTCTTTCCTCTTGGTAACCAACTCTGAAACCGTAGGTGAGAGAGCCCAGTCAATACGTCGGTTCGTCAATAATTCCCTTGGAATGGAGATCGATACTTGGAATATATCCCTTTACGCCGGTCTTTACCAGAAGGACCAGGATTCCGGCGCCGTGAATATTAATGTTTTGTCTAGGTATCACGGGAAAACAATCATATTCTTGGGGAATGAGTTTAGTTTCTTTGGTCAAGGTAGAAAGAACATCTTCGATGTTTGCGATCCAAAAGATATTGCTGTTGCTGCTGCTAACGATACCAATCTTCTGTTTCTGGATACACCGGATTTTAAGCCTCATGAGAAACTACTCAGCAAGATCACTTTCTGGCCCAGCCAATCCATTTCTGGTACGCGAGTTAACATTAGTCAATCGCATCAATTCCACAGCGTGCCAGACTTTGTTACAGCAATCACACAGCAGAAGCAGTATTTTAATCTCAGCTAGAGGAGGGATACCATAACATTGCCTAAGAAGTGGCATCAACCTGTTTCTTTGAGGCCAGAGACCGTAGCAAAGATGGTGGCAAAGCAACTTCGGCGAAGTCTCCCCACAGAGAGATTTCTCATCACCTTCCATGCATCGAGTCCTCCGGACATTATTGTCACTACTGGAACCCCACACCACAACTCGATGGCTGCTGTGGAACGACGGTCACCATCAAAGCAGATAGCTGACACGTCGGCATCTGATGGACTCCCCCCCATTGAAGCCTATATGATCGTGGAAGCTCTTGCGTTGCACCACAAAGTAGACCTGCTGTGGGACACGATGGCAGGATCCGTCAATGTCGGCGCTCTGAACTCTGAGTTTGCTATTCAGGCCCTTACTATTTCACTTATACAAACAGCCCATCGTGAAATCGAACTGCTGTTACATAAAGCACCCTGGCTAGACAACCTGTTACCATCGAACCCATCGAAGCACTCCTTTGGAGAATTGAAAACTCTATTCGCCTCTCATCTGCCGGCGCTTCACGCCATTCTGTTTCATCTACCAGCATCAGAACCGGCTGTGGTTGTTAATGAGAACGTCCAATCAGTCCTGATCTTCGCACTTTCTGCTACACGATCACAATCGAAACGGCAAATTGCCGCACGGGTGCTCATGCCTACCCACAACCGCCGGCGGAGGGTAGACGCCTTTCTCAGGACCGTGATTACTATGTTCTTGAGGAAGAAAGGTTATACTGAGATTGAGCTATCGGATCTTTTTTCTATCGTTGGCCAAGTGCACATGATGGCGAAGCGAAACACGAAAGCAGCAGTTTTGCGGCTAATTGCAGATTTGACTAAGCAAAGCGAGTATGCTGTATTAAAAGGGAAATAGTATGCCAATGACCTAGTGCGCGGTTCGACATATCTTGCTCCGGGAGATTGGGATAATAGGGCAGCAACAGCAGAGGAACAGTCTAAGAAAGTAATAGAAGAGGCGAAGGAAGCACGAAATATGCTCGACAGAATGCTAGTGTCATGATACCTACCTAAATACACTTAATAAAGGTTGCAAGAGACGAAACAACTCTTTTTTTCCATTTCCTAATTCTTGGCTTTCCCGTCATTGAATTGCTAGAGAATAGTAACCGTTACTGTGACCTACACACTAACAGCACGGATCACCACCCCCTTCTTCAACATATGACTTACCACAATGACAGCTAATGAGATTATTGACATGGCGTAAGTGGCTCGTCAAGGGTTATAGCGACAGCGCTTCATCGGGGAGTTTCCGACGAGACTTGGGAGGCACTACCGTGTGCCGTGCCGTTGTCATCCTCTGGGTTGGAAGGCTGATGGGCTCACCCACGACTAGGCTACTCCACGACACTTGCCGGTTTGAGGACACGCAACAAGGAGCGGACACCTACAAAACCCGTGTTACGAGCGATTTGGCTCCGTGCAGCTTCCGACTCAACCAGCTAGTACCATCGACTCAAGAGTTCAAATAGATGGCGTCTAAGAAGCTGTCGACATCAGCCTGAGATGCGTGCGACAATATCAGGGGTCGAAACACAAGCCAAGATCATTCACTCTCCTTTATTATATGCCATCAATTTCCGACGCAGATAAACGCGTCAGTTTTCGTATGCTGCATTGATTATTTTTTTGATGCCTGGCGGCAATCCGGTTGCCTACCACCAACTTCGTTGGAGATGAATCTCGGTGCCTGATGGCGACTCCACTCCCGAAATAGGGGCTTGGGTATTGATCGACCTGTACCTGGGAAAGGTGAGAACCAACAGACAACATCGCTGACGTGATGTAATAATCTCATGATAATATTTGAGGTGTCTACGAGCCACGAGCAAGCCTACCTACATAAATCATCACCTCGCCTGTCTTTTACCATCCTTCTCCTACAGTGACACCACTGAGCTACTGCCCTCGATACGCATAAAAGCATCTTTTTAGAAAGTTGAAACTGGTTGTCAACAACATAAGACTTCAAACGCGACTACATATTACCTCTCCCAATCACTATCGTTCACGTTGCAATTGTTAGCCTACCATCTTTGGCCATGGACGTGCGCGAGCAACGAAGAACTCTGGCCGAGGCCGAGACAGCCGGTCTCGAATACATCGGCCCATGCCCACCTCACCTGGGCGAGGCGTGGATCGACGTCCCCCTACCCGACGGCCAAACGAACAGGACAAAAGTGGTGTGGCCTCGATCGTTGGGCGAGCTACCGCTGCGATGTCCGCTCGTCGTCTACTTCCACGGAGGCGGCCTCTCAGTCTGGACCCCCGACTCGGTCCTCGCACCCGCGCGCGGCTTCGCAACCCTCCTGTCCTGCGTGGTGGCCTGTCCGACCATCAACCAGCTCCCCGAGCAGGGGTTTCCGGCACCCGTGCGCATCGCCTGGGAGACATGTGCGTGGCTATCCGATGCCAAGAATCTGAACGACGGCGTCTTGAAAGATGTCGGGACGAGCGTCGATCTGGGCCGCGGCTTCGTGGTTGGCGGCCTCAGCTCTGGCGCCGCCGCTGCCGCGGTTATCGGAACCATACCCGGCGCCGTCGCGGCTGGGGTTAGGGAGTTTGCCGGCTTGACTCGCCTGCGGAGTCCCATCACTGGCATCTTCACAGGGCTACCGTTCTTGGTCACCGAGGCCATGCTCCCGGAGAAATATCAACCCATCTTCAAATCTAGGGAGGAGACCGAGAAGAACAAAGCCACGAGTGCTGTCATGCGTCGAGACCTGGAACCTTATCTCGGTGTTCACTCTCCCTGGTTCTCGCCCATCAATCTGGACTTATCCGATCCCAAGGCCCTCCAGGGGCACCCGCCGAAGGTCTGCATTTATGGTGGGGAACTTGATCCGTTTCGTGACGACTCCATTATATACGGGAAGTGGCTCGAGCAGCTTCCGGGAGTGGAAGTCAGGGCCTCTGTGCTCGAGGGCGGAGACCACTCCGCGTCTTGGATATCGGCGCCGTGGCCTTCTTGCCACACACGTGAGGTTAGAGAGGTGACTATCGACGGCATGGCCTGGCTCTTGAATGTGGAATGGGATAGAAACCCAGAATCTCTCCCCCTCTAGGTTGGACATTATAGCCTATGTGGGATGGGCCGAGTAGCAACAAGGGAAAATTTTCCTTGCCCTTTTCTTCATATATTTCTCTTCCTACATCAAAGTATTTTCCCTTTCTCTTCAATGTAGCCCATCATTTTATGGATGACAGACATCTTGTTTGTACATTGAACCCTGGAGGTTGCTTATGTGCTTTTGGGATCTAGTGGGAATCAAGGGTTCACTTTATAAGCTACATAGCGTCGGTTCTATTCGAAATTGTTGAAGGAGCTGGAACTCCTTCACAGGTCGTACTCAAATGCGCATGGATTGAACGTGCTTTTTTTAACGATATTTACTTGTTTCTCTATTTTGGTATGAATATCTTCGTCATCGCTAGTAAGTACATCATCCCCAACCTATAAAGTTGGCGTGAGAATGATGCGGCGATAGGCCGTAAGACTCATATCTCTCTGGTCTTCTACTGATAGTAAAATATGCATAGTCTTACTTCGTCAGCACCTACTAGTAAATTGGGCACTCAAGGTAAAAACTTACAATATTGTTCAGCGGACGGATCTCTACGATACCATCGTGTCCTCCGATGGGAGTGATGGTAACATTCTGGCTGACAGGGCTAATGGGACCCTCCTGCATGCGTGAGACGACCTCACGGTAATGAAACCAATCAAACGTGAGTTCGTCGCCATCAGGGTCCCAACTAGCAGAAGCGTCCAAAACGACCACGTCACCGAACTTGTACGATAGTTGCACGATGCTTGGTCCACAGGTCCCGTTCACGACGGCGATGGGCTGGTGGTTATTCTTCGCGAAGTCTGCATTGACCGTCCACTGCATGCGCGCCGCAAAGTCATACTGGTACGCCTGTCGCCACCGCCAGATCGACGCATATGTGCTGACGTAGATCTCGCCATTCACACCAATCGCGACGTCCGCGGCATCGCTATAGAGCGGGTAACGACCGTCGGAATCGACAAGCAAGTAGCGGCCGCCCCAGTTCCCCCATTCGGGATGCTCGGGGTCGCCGAGGCCGTTGGGGATGAGCGGGAAGAAGGAGGGCGTGTCGCCCTCCATGATGAACGAGTAGTTGAGGTAGTGCGCGCCGAGGTCACCGACGCGGATGTGCGTCTGCAGCCAGTCGTTCGTGACGAGCGAGGTGTCCGGGCCGCCCTTGTCGAAGTGGCGGTACGCCTCTCCCGAGATGCCGGTCCAGGTGGCTTGCGTGTACTCGCTGAAGCCGTGCAGGGAGACGACGTAGAAAAGAGACGGGTAGTTCACGCGGATCCAGGCCCCAGCGTTGTCCTGGTCCGAGATCGAAAACACCCGCAACTTCTTGATGAAGCGGGATACCTGCGCTGGCGTCCGCGTTTGTGAGACATGATGCAGTGCTTCGGCTACCACGTTTGCGCCGCCCCATAAGCACACCCACAAGGGATCGTCTGGCGACGACGCATCGCCCGCTTTGACGAGGGCGAGCGCGGCGTCGCTCGGTGGCAGGTCGAGTGCGGCTAGGCCGTATACGGGGTGGGCGAGCTTGACCTTGGAAGCGAGGCTTTTCGCTGACGGGTATTGCCCGCCTGCGGGAACATTGGCGTTCAGGGCGGCCGTGACGTTGCCAAAGCCGTCGAGCACTGTGTACACGCTGGCGTCGTCGAGGGAGTCGTTCTTCCAGGTCGAGGTGACAATGGCAATGTTCTGGATGTCCAATTCGTTCGAGTACGTCAGTAGGCGGACAAGGCTCATCTGGTCGTCGGGCTCGTTGCTGATGTCCGTTGCGATGAACGTGCGGTGCTTATGTTCATAGCGCGAATTCTCACATTGTCCTCCTTTCCCAGGCGCCGCGAGACACGTCCAGGCTGAGATAGCCCAGAGAAAGAAGAGCGCGACGGCTCGCGAGATGATGTACGACCTCATCGTGTTCCGGGGCATCAGTTTCCAATCCAAACCCTACCTGGTCCCCATTAACTATAGCAGATAGCATGACTAGCGTGAACACCGGCCGCAGAATCAGCACATCCAATCGCGCTCTTTAAGTATTCGTTGGTGGAGTAGACCTGGATCTCGACACCGTACTTTTCTCGCAATCCCCCGCATCCCCATCATGGCGTGCGAAAGTGATGCGTAGCATCGTGAGAAATCCGGCATAGTGAATGCGGGGAAATCCAGACAATGGCCCGAAAGCCAAGGGGGATAAATGCTATCCCGAACAATTGGGATCGCCGCTGATCGCGAGATTTGAGAGTCGAACAAAAGTGGCCATATTGTGCCGTCACAGACTTAAGTACGGGGTAATGTTACCCGACGTCGATCATTTTAAAATTTTAGTTCCTCGCAGACCATCTTTTTCTATCCCTAAACCAGTCCATCCCCTGTTTAGTCATACCATACTAAAGCTACTATCTGCTCTGATTTTTATTTAGTTTATACATGAAAATGCAGGACAACACGGAGTACTTTGTGGTTTTAAGATTTATTATTAGCTGTTAAGTGCCGCCACTCCGTTGCAGTGGCTTTTATTTTATACATACTTTGTTTATTTACAGTATTATCTGTATAGTTGCCTAGCTTTATTTTTATAGTTATGATAACACTGATATTGTTTTTAGTGTTCGAAAAACCCTGCAGAGGACTACGTAAATATATTAGTGGCGTATTTATACACTTCTCTTTATTTAATTATCATTTTAGGCCTACGGTTCAGTTGTTATAGCTGTAATAAAACTCCATTCTAGATTTTGAACTGCGTCTGTTTTAGTTCCATGCAAATTTCTTTGTATAAAAGCAAGCACTAACCCATAACAATATCATTTTATTTTCATCTTCTATCAACCCACACTAAACTCACTAACAAAGACTCCCACTCTTCCGACCATACTAGTCAGTACAACAACCTCTTTTTCATCTTCATCCTCTCTGAGATAATGGAGATTCCAATCATTTCCCTGACCCAGGGTCTGCATTGTCAGGTCCGAGTTGACTCTGGATATGACAGGGTTGGTATGCCAATAATTTGGCACCGAACAAAACATTCAGATGATGCCGCCAAATGCCAATGTCGCCAACATCCCAACTCAGAACAACAGGCGGCGAATGATAAGGTGCTATGTGAGCATCTATATGAACTTCTAGAGTCTGACACGATTGATATCATCGAAATGACGACTATCTTCGGCAAAATTAAGCTCGGTGAGCGTATTCATCCTAAGGTCCGGCTACTCTGGGATGAAGAGCGGAAGGTTTGGATCACACCGGCTCAACCAGAGCAGGGACAACAAGCACAAGGCCAACAATCCTAGGATTAACCGGAATCTCTTTAGCTCTATGATAGGCTGACCTAGCCATATCAATAGAAGCTGCTACTAATACATATTAGTTCAGCAAAGGGTAACAAAACGCAACCCTGTCATCATATTTCCTATCTTTGGTCTGGTTATTGTTTTTTCTGAATTTTTGTCTTCGGAACTGCATCCTAACAAATTGATAAACTAATAAAAAAATCCATAAAACCAACACTCTCCTACTACTATTATTAGTATTTGATTTTCTAACTCTTTCCTTATAACAAGAAGACCTTTAAAAAGATGTCATTTAGCTTTTGAGACAGATCTTACACAGTTCTTTGAGTAGCCGTCTGACGATATCGAAGGGGACATATCTTAAACTTGTAACTCTTTCAATCATGAATTTTAAAAAGAATTTAAAGATAAAAACTTTCCTTAATAGTATTAGGAAAGCTCTAGATAAAAGCGGAATATTTTGAACGGGAGAGTATAAATATTTCAATCTGTAGCACATAGAAGCAAGATCGCGGGGAATAGGGCGATAAACATATCTACGCGAGTCAAACATTTCCAATTTGAAGGGAAGTCTGCGTAGACGAAGTAGTAGTGGCCTACCATGTGGTATATATATATATATATATATTACTAGATGTATGGAGTTAGGGGTTACTTTCAGCACGACTACGAAACAGCTTGAGGCTTTTAATCTTGTAAAATAACGAAAGAACTAATAACTTCTAGAAGTACTTGATGTAAGGCCAGCCTGATTGAAAACCTTAATAGATATGTTTGAAGTAAGCCTTCCCCGCTAGTATCACCTAGGAGAAAATCGACAAGTATTGCATTACAAGAGCCTATAAAAACGGGACAGGCGTTGGTGAATGGATACAGACAGTGGATAAGTCACCCCTGGAACTCGAGCGCGATGAATGCTGCGTATGAGCTTGTATCCTTTGGGCGATACCGGGCGATTCTTTGTATATCTATACTTAGCACGATCAGGAACCAGCCCACTGGGTTTTATTTAGATCGCAAAACCAGTGGTAGGCTAAATTACTTAAGAGTGTCTCGAACCCTGACTAGGTTACTTATTTTAGGTATCTAGATAAGCCCGATAAGGTACACAGTAGGAACATAAATGTGTGGCTAGGTACCTACCTAGGTAGTGGCTCAAATAGCTAAGGTCGCTGTAACCACTATAGACACCTACTAACTCCACTATATCTGTATCTACTGACAAGACGTTACCTTCCACTTTGGCCAATTTTCTCACACCGCTACGGTCTACCTCACCTTGCTGACTGTAACGATGCCAATATAGGTATCTAGATGAGAGGCGCCTTACACCTTCCGCTCCTTATATTTAAGCCTAAAATAATTCACAGCATTGCTTGCACATCATGGTTAACCGGTACTACCGCAACAAAAGCAACAACAGAAACAAACACGAGTCAGCGAACGAGTATGCCGATGCTTCCATAACTCCCCAACATGGCCCTCACGGCGCTGGCAAGCCTGACGTTGCTTATAAACAATTCCCATTACCGGAGTACGCGAGTGAACATGGATTCTGCGGGACAGAAAATCTTGAGGTCGGTGGTCTTTACGGCTTTGTGCATGTCCGCTGCCCATGGGCGTCGGCCACCCCGTGTAGCTGCGGCCGACAGAGCCTGCACCTCGACTCGCTTGTGGTAGCCGTGGACGGCGCATGTCCGGGCAACGGAACCCCCCTCGCCACCAAGTCCGCCTACGGGGTCTACTTTGGCCCCGACTCGGCGGCAAACGTGGTCTCCCGCGTGCCCGACACCCCTGGGTATGCCCACACGAGTCAGCGCGCAGAGCTTAGCGCTGCTATAGCCGCAATAGAGGCCAGTATGATATACATCCGGGAGGGCGGCCAGTGGGAGTGCGAAGGATGTCCTACTCCCTGCCCCGTTCGCCATTTGGTCATCAAATCGGACTCGGCCTATCTCGTCGACGGCATGACTGCGCACCTCGAGAAATGGCGGGCGAACGGGTGGCGCACGGCCAAAGGCACCGAAGTAAAAAACCAAGATTTATGGTCCCGCTTGGACGATAAAATTCGGTTTATCCAGCAGGACAAAGATGTAGCAATCAACTTTTGGCATGTCCCGCGCCACCACAACACCGACGCTGATCGTTTAGCCAATCTGGGTCTTTTGAGGCGGATATTTACTTAAGGCGGAACGCTGTAAGAAGCGAGATCCCTCGTGGGATCTGATCTAATCCACATAGGCTGTAACCCACCAACAAGTAGTCTAGTGTCGCATTGAAACTTGAAGCTATCACAAGTTCGGTAATGTGTCTTGTGATGCCTAGCACCCATGCCAAAAGCAGGAAGACTGCGTTACATAAGCACGTACCTTAAAAATCTAAACGTGATTCTTAAGTTCTTCCTACTAATGGCCAACAAGGTGTAAGGAGCCCGCCCTATTAATTGCAATTTAACAAGATCCTACGTAGAGAATTTCAGAAGTCGATACATATATTGTGCTATACTACGTTAATTCTCTAGTAAATAATTCATAGGGGCTGCATTTAATGTCACACATGGCATAACAAGTTCACAACACATCAGTCTTGCAAACTTCGTGAGTTCATTAATTAATGATCGTTTTTCGATACACCAAATCCTTATCCTAATCCTTAGGTGTATAGTCTTTTGAATTCTCATTACATCAATACCATTAGATACCAGCCTATTTCAGGCAGTTATCAACCCAATCCAAAAATCCGTCGCCATCCAGTTAGCTAGGATACGCAAGACACCTAGTAAGCAATATGCGCTAGTAAGGCTGTTTGTAGAAGCGATGGTGACAGGGCCGCAGAGCTCGTAATGCGAGTCCATGTCGAACGCGGACTAAAGGATCCATGAGCCAGATGCAACCTCCGAGATGAGCAAGACGGGTATAGCAAGCCTTTCGCTTTGGTCTGAGCGTAGAAATTCGGAGACACGGCTATACTATGAGGCTGGTTATATACCGAGTTGAGCTTTAGCTTCGGAAGACTCATGGATGCTTATCCTAGTCTTGATAAAAACATCCGATGACATGTAGCACAACGGGTCATAGGAGGACTGATTGAAGCTTAGATAGGCGAGCGCATTTCCAAAATTGATAATCCGTGAAAGAGGTAACCCCTTATTGCTACCATTCTCGTTGCCGCCTCCGACATGAAGCGTGTCCAAAGGTTGTAGGACTATAGCATAGTCGATCGAAGGGTACGGAAACTTCGGGCGATCAGATTTCAATGGCAAAAACTCCTTCGCGATTTCAGCGCGAGTAATATTTTCGCCGCTGACACCTGGTGCATGCAGAACGGCTGGTTTAAGCATACGCCCATGGATCTGTTCGTTCCAGCTAGACTCCGCACCGGGAAACATGATATATTCCATAGTTGTGGGCGCGATTTTACAGAGCGAATCGAGCATTGGAATAAGTGATTGAAGATGGAGGAAGTGAGACAGGAATTGGACTACTTTGCTCTCGTTCCGTTGGCTGTGTGGGAGCAATGACTTACATGTGGTGCTAATTAAAAAGTTTGGCGTCATCTGACTCCTCTCTGAGACCAGAAACGAGGAGCGGAGATCGTTTCGCATAAGGCATATCGTCGTCGATGTCGAGTTCATCATCTAAGATACTACGAAGCTCTATAGGCAGATTGCCCTTGCGAAAGATATTGGCAATTTCTTAAATGAGGTCTTCTGACTTATGTTGCTACATTTTGCTCTTCAGTTCTCTCGTATGCGTATGCTTAACATGTACGGGCTTATCCAAATTGTTGGGTCGGGTACCAGTTTCACGGGGCATAGAACGCGAGTAGCTTGAGCTAGTAAGTGCAGATTTCAAGGGACATGTCGGAGAGCGAGGAAACGAAGGCGCTGCCAAGCTATGTGACAATATCGATCTCGATCGAGTTGTGATGATAGAAGTGAGGGGTGGCTGAGGGGTGGCAAAAGGATCCTTGTCTTAATTCGAGTCGTCCCTGTCGTCGCGTTGAGGCTCATCCTCAGGTCGCGAAGGGTGACCGATTAGGTCTGGAGTCATCATTTTCTTAGGGCTCCGTGGTATTGTTGACGTCTGGCTGTAATCAAGAGAATAGGGTGGTGGTGGTGAGCTCGAACAGACATCGTACAGCCAGGTCGATCGATACTATCCTTGAATCGTAAACTACCTGCTAAGGATGTATGTTGAGTGTTGAGTGTTGAGTAAATACTACCTACCTACCTCAGGTTGTGGCCTAGCGAAGCAATTACCGCGACAACTGTTATATCCGGCGCTAACAGATCCTCCGGCCCTGCCAACCGGCGGCACCCCACGATTTCTACTTACCAAGACTGCGGCACAGTCCTTAGTGGCAGGGCCGCTAGTGCGTGGCGTATCCATATAGGTACGCCGTATTACAGCTTTAATACACAATAGGTACCGTTAAATTTCAATGCCTCATACGTCATATTTCTTACTGCCGCCGATCTTACTAGCACTCTTGTTGGCTATTATTCGACAATTAAATTTGAGTTTTGATTTTAGGGTTCCTATCGTTTTCTCACATCTCACAGGATTTGAATCCATTTATGCAATTATAGGCCGTCGATGAGATTAAGTTGCACCGCGAACGGTTTTGTTGTTTTCCCCACATTACACCGTGCAACCCTTTTGACAAACTCATCTTACACGGAAATAGCACTGGTGCCTGTGTGCCCTTCAGAGCAAGAGTGAGTAGCGGTGTCTTTTAGCGAACTCGCGACACGTGGTACAGGTAATGTAGAACCGTGCCACGAAGGATGACCGGTGTTTTAAGTAAGCAAAATGAACTAAACTTGTAGCTAAAGCAATACAAGCTTACGAGATCGTCCCCAATAAGATATGTTCGGCATAGACTGTATGTATACAGAATACAAGTGTGAATGGCCGAGAGCGGAGATCTGCCTGACTTACGTACTTTAAACCCATTTAGTCTTCAACATGCGATGCTTATGTTGATCGGCTGGCGAAATTGTCGACCCGAAAGACCTTATTTGTATGGGGTTAGTTCCAATATTACAACATAATACAAACTTTTCGCATCATCCTAGCACAACATTTGCACATCCAGACAATTAGCAATACATGAAGTATTCGAAGCACCAGTAAAGAGTTTATAAAACGTATGCAGCTGTCTGAGAAAATACCTCTAAAGCACCTATATTATCAAAGTACTAAAGTAATATGATTAAACGAGGCCTTTGTACAATTCACGATAAAGTCTGGGCAGTTTTATATATAGAACATACGGAGCAAAATATGGTTGGATGGCTTGGCGAATCCATCATTTGCTAAATTATCATGGTTCATCAATATTGAACCTTTCATATGGCCCTGCCGAAGGCGCGGTGAAGGAACGAAATGTCGATCACGAGTAAGATTCATCGTGTAGTCCACCATCAGCTGATTTGTGTTCATGTTGAGAATTTCCCTTAGGTAACAATGCTAGAAAGACGTCTATTCCTCCGGTTTGAAGAAATATAAATATGTGAGAATATCTCCTCCAGAAACTCAGATCTCTTCTACATCAAACCTGCCAAACACTTCACTCCATTCGATTAGAACATCCATTACCACTATAACAACCACATCTCTCAAAATGAAGGTCACAGCTTTCCTCTGCACCCTTATGGCCGCGACCGCCGTCAGTGCCTCAGCAGTCCCTGGGCTTCAGGTTAGAGACACCTGTGGCGCCGGTTATGGTGGTGACCAAAGACGCACGAACAGTCCTTGTGAGGCCTCGAATGGAGACCGGAAATTTTGCGGTTGCGATAGAACCGGCGTGGTATGTTGATATATCTAGAGCGAAATACCGGAACTCTTTTGCTGACAATATTTCTGTGAAAAGGTTCAGTGCCAAGGTGGCCACTGGACAGAGATTCAGGACTGTGGTGCCGGCACATGCCACGGCACCAACGATGGCGCATCTGTCTGCTAGAATATGAACAGTGGGTGTACCCATGATCAGATTGCCGTAGTATGTTCGCTAATTTTCAAAAATAGCTATTCTAGACCGCCATTGGTCATAGTTCTCCAGCTGGGGAGGCCTGGTAGGAGAACGAGAGTCTGTGAGGAGTTGAAGAGAAGCTACTGCTGAGTTTTCAGAAAGATTCAACATCAATCGACATCAGCAGGTTAGGGCTCCAAAAGAATTGTCACTCGTTGATAGTTGTATAATTTACGAATTCCCATGGTTTAAAATCTGCAGTGTTTTGTTTAAGTTTATGATTTGCTAGTCTTGCTTTTTGTTTCATGATAAAACTCAAGCACTGTAAAGCAATACTATGAAAGGTAGGATGTTGTGAAGTTAAGCACATGGCCATTTGTAGCCAATTGTGTCGCGCTTACATTTAGAGCCGCAATAGATACCCCAGTGCGACTTTGTATGACCAAACATACCATCCATGACGGGTGGCACTATATTAGCAGAATATAAATGTATCTTAGAAAAACTTAGTGTCTAGAATGTTCGTATCGTAATGCTATTGCTTATTTACCCGGGTACGTGTAACTGCCAGCTCTTCTTAGCTTGGTATATTGTTTGTAAATTAAAGGTCTATGAATACATTGTTTACTCTTTCTAGGGAGGATTCAGACGTATTCTAATGAGAACAACTAGCACGATGTTCGATTCAGTATGTCACGATCCCATATATAAGACCTGCAAACGGTCAAGGTTCCTACCTTGATAACGTTCTACTTTTGCATCAGTAGCGTCGGGGTTAGCGTTGCAGTTCTGTTCCGTGACACAGAATAATAATATCAGGCTGCGAGGTAACTCTATCGCTTGTTCTGTTAATCTTTTAAGAATGCAACCTGGCTATCTAGTATCTAAATAACACCTCAATATGTAGGTCTCCCAACCGCAATGGCCAGGTCACTGCAATATGACGGGATATGCTGACTATATTGTATGATTTGTAGAGAAGGCCTCTGCATGGAAAAACTTGAAAAGACGAGAATAGTTACGAATTTTTCGAGTTGTAAAGTATGTTTTATTAAAGGAGTATTTGGTCCGAAGAATCTGGAGTAGCCACTATAAGCATAAAGGTGCTAATACGGCTTTTATCAACACTTATATTTTGCCCCTTTATTTATTTTATCATGTGGATTAGTGACTATATCGGCCCACGTTCAGCTACCATCAAGGACTTGTTTCTTTCAAGTTTCCCGGTCTAGTGAAACTCTCCTTCAGCAGACCTTCTGGGGCTGCAGTTAAGAGACTCTCATGACTATGATCATACTTTGCTCTCCTATATTCGGTTTATTTTAAGTCGTTATTAGAGGACAGACTTTTACTCAAGGTTGTGCTTGTTTACCGCCGTGCTAATAAGTCGTCATCCTCACCACAGTAATGGGATTTAATAAGATCTACTGAGCGTCAAGAATGATATGATTAATATTCAACGACGTATACAGCGAGTAGTGGGTCATTTATAAATTGTACAGAATAGTGAATAAGGTAAACATTCGTGTACTGAGCAGGCGGAATTATGATGACAGATCCTGTTAGAAAATACCACTGCGCCAAAAGATTTGGCGTGACCGGTCAATTATTGGTCTTCTTTCTAAAGGTGTATTTCTAACAGATCCTGCCTATATAGAGGACAATAGGGCGAGAAGTTCCCAATACTAGTCTAGGTGTAACAACGAAACTTTGGGATTAGCCCGTTCAATATCTTCTCCTTGCAAAATTTAACTATCGACTTGCTTTCTATTCCGCCTCCGTATAATTTTCCCCTGTAGTAATTCTATTTATAGCTCGGCATGTTTCGTATGGTTTTAGTTAATTACTTGTAGCTATCTTTGTGATCTCTTGTTCATAGTATGTCGGATAAGCAGTAATTAATTACCTGCCGCCCCAGAACAGAGCGCTATTAAACTGCTGAGTATGCGCGCGAAAGCCTCTGCGTATGCTTACGGCTAAAGCTAGACAATAGCATTATAGGAAACAACTTTTTTTATGTAAGTTCATTGATATACTGTTAATGAGGTCCTATTGTATTATGTTTTGGATGGCAGATAGAATCATTGAGGTGATAACGGGGAATTTGGGGTGTCCGCTTTAGACAACTATTAGGAAACTTCAAGACGCTGTTAATCATGTAAACTCGATCACCTTGGGGAGAACCCCGTTAATCTCGGATTTTTGAACATGATAAAATATTATAAAAGGGGATCTCTTATACATATTTAAAATCCCTCCATTTATACCCGCGGGGTCGGTCTTGGCATTTATTTTCCCCACGTTTGAACAAAATGGCGTTTAGGATTTAATATTATGTTTTAGCGAATTGCTTAGTTCAACGTTAAACGCAAATATATTGAATCTTGGCAATGCAAGCGTAGACTTTGAAGATTGGGGTCCTGTTTTGTTTGCTCCAGATCTTGCAGTGAGAGATGCGTATGAATATTATTTTGTTGAGTCATAGATGAAAGAGGATTAGATAAAGGCCTACTGTGACTCTGCTAGGAGTAAGTGAGACAAGTATGAGGGTTTCTGCAGCATGTGAGTTAGTAATCCTAAGCTTACGGTATTAGGTATGCTTGAACATTATGCCTATGCATATACGCACAACGTAATATTGACTAATACCAGGTGCGTCCAAGTTATGCAACTTTGGCCTGTGTAAGAGCTTGAGCTTCAGGCAAAAAACGGCATGGCCTAGATATATAAAATTCAGCTTAGTGCAACCTATGTGTGCCTTCTTCCTGCAAGGTGCTTCGGAGTCTTTATCTACGAAAACAAAAGCAAACACCGAAAAGAGTCCTCAGAGAGCTTGTGGGTAAGCTGCCGAGACAAGAGCTAGATACATATACACTAAGTGACCAGAAACGGAAGTTAATAATTTGTCTATTATGCTTAATCTGACCACCAGTGGTAACCGAGATCCCTGCAGCATTGAGTCGCTGCTCGGCTCTTACGCAGTACTACATGTTATACCTTAGGTACCTACCTAACCTATTTACCTGTAAAGTTAAGGGTACCTAGGTGGTATTCGATTTCAACCTCCTTGGTGCATGGCAAGTATGTGGTTATGTTGCTCACACTTAATAGCCAGCGAATTATTTATCACTACTATTATGTAGTTTATTTGCGCAGAAATACTTACGTAGGTAGTATGGAAGGAAGGCTGAGCGAACGACATGCAGATAATTAACAACCTTGAAGCGAGTGCCCAAATACGGTTGAGCAAGGGTCTACCCTCCTGTCTATCTGGATATCGAGATAAGGCAGATCTAATCAATATTACGAGAAAATGGCTATACAGCAAATTGTTATACGAGGTAACAGCTACGAGGTACCTATAGATGTACTTAGGTGCTTGTTTTATATCAACAAAATATCAACCTGCTGTACTTACTAGAATGAAGAAGTTAGCTACAACGTTGAATAAATTGTGTGTGTTTAAATAATTGCAAACTTAAAAGTTACCCGGCTCTCGATGGGTTTTGCATTTGTTTGTTTTGTAGTAATTACTGCAGGTAGGTACATATGTACAATCCTTACATGCACCCTGTAAAAGGTCTTGTCAGGGTACCTAGTTCTATGTATCTTTACATAGTAAGTGCGCAGAGCAAGTACATGGCAACTACATCCCGGCTTGATCGGGACATACATAAGATACCCAACAATAGGTACCTTGGCATTAATTCTTTATATGTACCTAGTATTTGACCTACTAATTTTTGATCCAACACTTCTAGGTATAGGTCGGTTGGCTTCACTCAATTGCTTGAGTTAATAACGCAGGTGGGCGTTAATAAACCAGCACTTCAGAGTCTAACCTGAAGTCTTGGCTGAAGCTATACCAGGAAGCTCTATTATGAACTCTACAAGTATACTATCACGGTACGAGGTGTGCCCCTTGTCCCGCAGACCCCTTTTCCTTAGCCCAATGTAACCAAGCTGAATTAGGAAGTACAACATGGATACTGACCAGTCACAAGACACAAGCTTGGGCATGGGCTTTGACAGACCTATAGGCGGTACATAGATAGTTTGTATATGTATAGGCAAATATGGTATAATACTACTGGATTTATCAATAGGGGTCCAATCCTCATCATGCCCCATTAGATGCTAAGATCTTTAACTGGCCGAAATGGACAGGCGATTGGCGGGGGTACTGGACACAAGAGGAGAAGGGGATTGTAACAGCGGAACAACGGAATAATGGAGCAGACGAACAGAGGAAAAGGGTGCAAAAGAGCAATCACCACGGAATGCGGAGGTTATTTACTTGTAAGGAGCCTATTACTGTATGGTAGCGCACCTGGTAAGTCTGGACTGAACTGCACTGCACTGCACCCTAATGGGTAAGTCCTTCCCTTGGCAGCCTACTTGCCATCCTCCGTGATCATCTCCTCGTCTTAGGGCAGTAGCACTAACGACGCTTGTTACCTAATCTCCTCAGTGTACATACGGGGTATACAGGTTCGGTACTTCATGTGTGCGTGCTCCCCAGGTTCGTCCTCTAGGCTTGTTCTCCAGGCTGTTCCATTTACTACAACCTAACTTGCCTGTCCCTTGCATTTAACAGCAATCCAAACCACCACCACACTTAATAATTTTGAACAACTCTTGCAAAACATCATCGTCGCTGATCAATCCACCAAACCCGCCTATCACTACTTCATTGATTCAGTCATTCATCCATCCATCTATCCACTCATTCCTCCATTCAACCAACCCCCAGCCACAACCTCCTTTTTTTTTCTCTCTCTCTCTTCGTTACAACTCGACCTAACCCTAGATAAACTGACAAGCATCGCTCTCGCGTGATCGCAGCAGCATCTTCTACAGTTATTGATCGGATTGCAGTGCAATTTAATACCCGCGTGTCATTGTACCATACCGCGTGCATCCCTACACAATCCATCAATCCCCTGAATAAGTGTGCCGACCGTCTATCGTCGTTGTCACTTTAATCCCTTATCCCAGCGGCGGACGTCATCACATGTCACACCACGCGGCTCTAGTCTATCTAGTGTAGACTTTTCAGTTCAGCACATACCCATCTAAATCACAGCTTGCTAGGTTTACCAATCATCGCCCTGAAGATCGCCTATCCACCCCTCAGCAAAACTAAGGTTGCTAAGCTTAGTCCATCAAAAACCACCTGCAACCGCCGACTAGCGATTTGACCGCCTAATAACCTACGTACCAACAGAGCCACCCGACACCGGGCCTGGTCAATTTACTCGCCCGCCTAGCAATCCGCCTCCACAACAAACCATCCCAACTATTTATTAGTTTAGATAGCACGGCATAGCAACCACTGTCCACTGGCCCAAACAAGGACCGAATCACTTCCGACCCGCTGTTCGTCCGCCAGGCATTCTTCCTGGCAGCCCACCGATAGTCTCGCAGACTGCGACATTGGGAACAGCAACGTTGCAACCTGGGAGTGAGAAAATACAAGGTCGGAGACGTCAAAGCAGGTTTTGGCCACTATGTCCGCTATGGAGGGCGATCTGCTCGGCCTAGGTAAGAAGCCCTGCAGCATGAACGCGTCCTTGGGAGATGCCCAGAGGTGCCCTAGAAAGAATCGCATCGCAAGCCAAGAACCCCCTTTATCTATCATGTACAGCCCAGTCTCCCGATTGCCCTTTGGCCTGCCCTATTGCCCCATTGCCATCGTCATGTATTCCTAGTTCAGTTTGGCAGTTGCCGATTGAAACGTCTTGCCCAGTTATCTTTGTAGGGATTGGGGGCCCGAGTACTCTGTGTTCCACTTAACCAGGCCAACTTTTGTTTCATTTGTTCTGGTCGTGTTTCACAATGTCCGGCAGCATCATCATTCCCGCCTGTAATCAGCCGCTTGCTCCTTGCTAACATTCTTCTGTTTGCTATGCTTATAGGCCAACCATCCAGCCAACGTACCACGACTGGCCCGTCTGCTGGCCTGTCACTTAATCTCTCGTCTAACAACCCCTTCCGCAATCGTGCCGCATCGCCCAATAGTCTCGCTTCTCCGCTCCCTCGCTCGCCTTTTGAAGACCCCCCTCCCCGACCGACCTCGAGAAACCCATTTCTTGATCCGTCTTTCAGTTCTTCTACCTCCCAGTTAGTCACGTCTCCCGAGAAGATGGCGCAACCCAAGGGCGCCCAATCGCCTACCGCTGAGGAACTTTTTGTAAGCTTGGACATCATTTACAACAGCAACTGAATGACGACTGACAGCAGGGCAAACAGGATTCTCTCAACATCAACGACAACTCAAGCAAAAAAACACAATCTAGGCCGAGCGGCGGACAGTCCTCGAACAGATCTCATCGCGGCCCTCCCCGTGGTGAAAATATCCCACCGCCAGGGCGTGGTCCCCCCTCTAGCTCTCATCGCCCTGCACGATCGCAGGAAGAGGCCCTAAAGTCGCGCAAAGCGCAAGCTGGCCCAAATGGAAGCAAGCCGACAAGTGGTTCTCCACAGCGACGCACTGAGCCCCGTTTACGCCGCAACAGCGACTCCTCTGTCATGGAGAAGCCTGCCACTGACGAAGAGAGAAGAATGCGTGAGATGAGACAGAGGGATAGAGAGAGGCGCCACCGCGACGGCAAGTCCCGTCCTAAAAAATTAGATGTTATTGACCAGTTGGATGCCACCAGCATTTATGGCACTGGATGTAAGACTGCTCTACATGCCTGGGATAACATGAACTGACGTATTTACCCGGCAGTATTTCACCACGATGGCCCGTTTGATGCTTGCAATCCCCATCGGAATCGAAAGGGAAGTCGACGCGCGCCGATGCAAGCCTTTGCCAAGGACTCTGCGAATAATACAATTGGAGGCGCAGGCCCCTTGAACAAGCGACCTGATCATAAGCTCTTCATGGGACAAGAGCCTCACGATGCGACAACTATGTATGCCAGTGGTAGAGATCCCTCCAAACCCAGAGCTCATGAGATGGAGCTCTTTGACCCAAAGCAGCGAGGCGATTTCGAATATGGCGAGGAGACCCTTGGCCTAGGAAGCTCAACATTTCTGGAGGGAACGCCAGCCGCTCGTGCTGCTATCACCCGAAACCAGGAAGAGACGGCTCAGGAGGCCGCCGAGTCCGGGCTGGGAAGGAAGAAGTCTGTGGTGCACCGTTTCAAGAGCATCAAGCGTGGCCCGAGGGACTACAGCGAGTCGGGGCGGGTCACTAGCCCTGAAGCTTATTATGGCCACAGTCCCAGACCCAGCTTACCCGGAGGAAGCACGAGCGAGGCAAACCCTTTCTTCGCCGAGTTTGATAAAGCAGACGAACAGATCAACGTCAGGCGAAAGGACAGTGATGCTATGACGCCGCTCACTCCTCCCCCGACACACGGCGCCAGTCTTGAACGTCGAGCCACAACTGACGCGACTATGGATGGTCCTGCCGATGGACAGTCAAAGCAGGCAGGCAGTGGTTTCCTCTCCCGAGTGAAGAGTTTGAAGGGCGGCCGACGACAGCGGCCAGAGCCTCCAATCAAGGACGGTGTCCCCCCTTACAACGCGGGGACTGCGATGTAAGCCGTGGCGTTTTCTTCGAGGGCGAATTGAAGGGGTGCGCTTCGCGCGGGAGGGTGATTTGAGACGCTGGGTAGTTGGTTTGCGGCCGGTCAATAAATGCCTTGGCTCGAAATGTATTTGATGTATGATTTTGGTAGGCTGCCCAGTGCAACGGCGTCACTTTCAAAGTTTTCCGCTTTGTATGGGTGGTCCGAATTGAAGGATGACTGAGATATCGGTTGATAAACATGGGAAACACGGAAGATGAAGACCTAGCTTTCATCACACTCATTCGCCGCCTCGACAGGGTTTTTTCTTTAGGATTTTAAACCTGTTCTGTATGGTCAGAGGTAGCTCGATATCCAACCAAGGGACGATCTGCCATAGACGGAGAGCCACCGTTTACTTGATAGCCCGCTTTAGAAACCACGGAGGTTAGGTTCAATAATCAATTGGTTTCAGGAATAGTTCTAAGTGTGCTTAGCTGCGTCTACTCACAATCTGCGGATATTTTATGTAATTTTTTTAATTTGGTGCGAAGAATCTTGAACCTCCAATGCCTCAATGCCATTAAAACACTTTCCACCTCTTTCGCTTCAACACTCTTTCCGTCTCTTTTTTTTTCTTTCTTCCTCCCCTTTTCCCTATCACGGACTTCGATAATTTCTTAGAGGATTGAAGGGGACTAATGTAGTTCTTCAAATACACCTCCACGGTTGTATTCTAGTGCGTTCGATTTTTGCCTAGTATTACATCACTAAGTTCGTCTTCCCGCTCCCACCACGCGGTGCCCATCTTCGCACATCCGATCCCCGGTATCCGCTTTCTCGGTCAATTCATTGCCCTAATTATGACTAGAGAAACATATCGAATAAGATCCGTAGCCTATTCTTTGGACATTCTGGCAGCCGCCTGCCAAGGTTGTGCCAATTGAGAGAGCCCCGCTGGTCTCTGCCACCTTCCGATGCCCTGAGCTGTGCCCGTCTAGGCGACGCAAGAGGAAGAGGCACGGAGAGACACCTTACCCGACGCTTCATCATTACGTACCTGCCACGGAGCGGCGGCTATGGACGGCAGCTTGGGCGCTGCGGGAAGGGCGCCGGGGCTCGCGCCGCCGGTGTCGGGGGCGGCGCTCTTCGGGCGCGAGATGGAGCGCAGGATGAGGCTGTGCCGGCGGGGCACGCTGCCTACGGGCTGCTCTGAGATGGACGACGCGCTGCTCTTGGGGGGCGGGTTTGAGCGGGGATGCGTGGTTGGCGTTAGTGCTGAGGAAGTGGATTTTGGCGTTTTGGTGAGTTCTCTTTCTTTCTTTTTTTTTCATCTTCATCTGGCTCGCTTGGGTAGAGGAGATGGGCAGCATTCCCGTCAAGGGGGCGTTAGACAAATTGAGAGAAGCCCAATGTTCATCGATGAGTGGCATGTCTCTACGAATTGTTCTATCTTACCATATCATATCACATCACATCACATCACATCATAACACACTGCTAGTGCATGAACCTGGGATTTCGGTACATTGCACGTCTCTATCATACTCGTCTTTCTTGATCGATACGCTTCTTTTTTACGCCCTACTGCTCCAATGCTGACGATGCTTATAGCTGGGCCTTCAAACCATAGCTCGCGCACTGGTCTTCGAGGGATCTCTCAATGAAGGCCGTTCCCAGTCACGTAGCAGCAGCAGCAGCAGCAGCAGCAGTAGCAGCAAACAGAGAGCAGCTATTATTACAACGTTACCGGTTACAGCAATTCTGCCAACCCTGCGAGACGCTATTCGTTTCCAAGCACAGATAAAACACGGCCCCCAAAGTCCCAATGTTGATGCTGAGGTGAGGCGAAGTCTCGAAGCCATCTCGGTGTCACGCATCTTTGACATCGAAGGCTTGTGGGAGGTGCTTCGTGAGCTGGGAGAATCGCAAGCTGAAACTAGTTTCCGACACAATCACAATGAGGATACGAGCGGCGAGTTAGAGCGTAACCCTGAAGATGCTATGAGAGGTGCGGCGAATGAAGAGATAGAAGAATCCACAGAAGCAGGGGCAGAACAAGCAGACACAGATCTCACAGATCCTACTGATCCCACCACCAATCTCATACCACGCCGCAGCCCTTCCCCTGAAACCGTGGCTCCCTTACCGAGACCAGCAACCCAGCTGCCGCCATTACGCATTGGGAACGAAAATCGTAGACTAGTCGTTCGAAAAGCCGAGATCCTCGACAGCGAGGACGAGGAACCGCTCTCCTCGTCTCCCCTGTCGTCTCCCCCTCCATCTACCATTGCGCCAGGCTCTGCATCCCCAGCCGAGGCGCCCGCGCAATCCCCCGCGGAACCAGAGCCCCA
Source organism: Hypoxylon argillaceum (assembly GCA_022495175.1). Lineage (NCBI taxonomy): Eukaryota > Fungi > Ascomycota > Sordariomycetes > Xylariales > Hypoxylaceae > Hypoxylon > Hypoxylon argillaceum. Next base: position 131,579 of record MU378118.1, read on the forward strand.
TCACACCCCGTCTCCAGACCCGGAGCCCGAAGCACAGCCTCAGAAATCGGATTCTCCCCGGTCAACACCACCCGAGAACCCACCGCCACCGGTCCCGGACATCATCCTCGTAACCCACTTCTCCTCGCTCTTAACAACGCTATTCACACACGCCGACAAGACCTCAGCACACACAAACCTACAGCTCCTCTCCTCCCACCTCCGGCACCTCGCCACCTCGTCCGCGGACCCTCTCATCATGCTCCTAAACACAACCACCTCGCCCGCCGTCGGCCCTTCCACATCCACATCTACATCCACATCTACTACCGCCCCAAGACCATTCCCAGGCGCAGACCCCCACCTCATACCACCGACAGGTCCAGAAGCAGCAGCGCACCACAGACCCCTCGACGCCACCCTCCGCTCCATCTTCAACCCCGCCCCGCACTCCCACGGTCACGGCGCGCGCCGCAACAAGCCGTCCTTCGGCGCCACGTTCGCGCAGCTGCTCGACCTGCACCTCCTGTGCACCTCCCTCCCGCGCACGCGCGACGACGCCGAGACGGCGGTCGCGCTGGGCGTGGGCGACGTGAGGCGCGCGTGGGTGGTCGAGGTGCTGCTTGATGAGGGGGGTGTCTGGCTGTGGGGGGAGGCGGGGGTCGCTGGGCGTGGTGGTGGTGGTGATGGCGGGGGAGAAGGAGAGAGTGGGAGGCCGCCGCGGCGCGTGAATCGCGAGCAGCGCTGGGCTGCTGTCGACGTGCGTGATGGCGTGCGGATTGTGAATGCGTTTGCAGCGACGGGTGGTGGTGGTGGTGGTGGGAGCCGCGGGCCGGTGAGGGTTGTGGGTGGGTTTGGGGGTTCGAGGGTGTGATGATGCTTGCTGGCTCGTATCCCTCATAATAATCAACCTTGTACCGAGAACAAGGTCATGACATGGTTAGAAAGACAAGATGCTGTATCATATGCTAAAACTACAGTGGCTAGGAATATCTTCGTCTAAGTCTGAGTATAACAGATATCACGCATAGTTGGCGTCAAACAAACTTGTAGAAACAATGAAGCTCAACGTATATTCTTCAGACGAGTTCTCGCGATCTCTGTTTAGTTATTGACTAGTTTTACTAGTACTGACTTCGAAGTGAAAGTGTCTTGGTGCGTCTCCTGGCGCAAAAAATGACCGAATTTTTCCATCTTGCCAGCCAAACCAATCAGTTTAGATTCGCCCATATACTGTGATAATGTCATGAATTTTTGGACCTTGCCTTGTGACCATTTCTCACTTCCTTCGTCTCCCACTTCGCTAGCAGGGTCCTTATAGCTCGCCCCACGTCTGGTCCTTACCAGCATCGACGTCCTTCTCGGCCTCCTCGTCAACGTACGGCGCGAGCCTCTCAACGAGGTCCTCGACCGCCATCTCGCCATCCGCCTCCGTCCACGCGCTGCCCTCCGTCATGCCCTTACGCGGCGGGAAGATGACAGCGTCCATGATCTGCAAGACGCCGTCGAGGCAGACGCCGTCCTCGACCACGACCTCGAGGTGCCCGTTGACGCGCACGCGGATGAAGCCGTACCAGCGCGCGATGTCGACGGCCAGGTTCTTGCCGTCGAGCAGCGTCGGCATGTCGATGTGGAAGTGGCCGTTGCCACTGTTGCGGCCCTCGCCCTCACTGCTGCTGTCTTCGTCGGAGGCGACCGTGGGCAGCGGGTCGTCGACGCGCCCCTCGAGCCCGTAGTACGCGTCCGAGTACAGCGTCTGGTTGGCCACGACATGGTACTTGAGCAGCGCGTGTAGGTAGCCGAGGCCCCTGTCTGTGTTGAACAGGAAGGCGTTGGCCGCCGGGCCGAGGCGCGCGAAGGCGCGGTTGCTCGGCGCGAAGACGGTGAGGCCCGTCAGGTTGGCGTGGCCGTGGTGGTGGTGGTGGTGGGGCGCGGACTTCTCATCGCCGTCCTTGGGGTGCGTAGGCAGGAGACCCGTCTTCCTGGCGGCTAGCTCGAGGGTGGAGAATGTGGAGGGGAGCAGCGAGATGGTGCGTGGGACTGGCGGTGGGGGGATGAGGATGCTGTCCACGCCGTGGGCGACCCCGTTCTTGGCAAACTAGATGTGGAGGTCTGTTGTTAGCTCTATTGACAACTTCAGGCTCGGCGAAGTAAATAGTCGGCACGGGAATGGGATAGTGGATGCAGTGCGTCGGATGGGAAAGGGAGGGAAGGGAAGCGGGGAGGGAACACACCAAGTTCAGTATAGTGACCCTGCTGTAGAAGTTGAGCTTCAACCCGAACACAACAGGACTGACCCGCAGTCGCTGAGGTTGGTCGCCAAGCGCCTTGCTCTTAAGAGCGGTGGGCACGGTGTGCGAGGTTAGCACGCGGCCGGCTGGGTAGTATCCGGGTAGAATGTGGTATTGGATGATCTTCTCGATGATCTCCTTGGGCGGCTTGTGGTCAGGGATCCTCTCAAAGGCCGTGTCGAGAGGCACAAAGACGGTGACGTTGGTGTCGGTGGTGTTCAACAGCTCGATGACGTCGGGGAAGTCGTTAATGAGGGCCGCGAACTTCTTGGTGAAGTTCGAAGACTGGATTGCCTCATATACGGTGAGGTTCGTCGTGCCGTGGTGGATCGGCGAACCATGATAACCGGGAGGACCATGGCGGCCGGGAGGGCCATGGTGACCCGGCCGACCCGGTGGGCCGTGATGATCTGGGGGGCCGTGGTGGCCCTCATTCGACTTCCCGAAAGCGAAAAGGTCGTCGGATTCACCGATGTCGACAAGATGGTCGACATGGCCATTGTCGCTGCCGGAGACGACATGGTCGAGAATGTCATGTGCCTTCTTGTCGATGAAATCCCGAGTGGCCTCGTGCGCCGAGTGCAGAGAGTCCCACCAGGCCGTTTTCTCGGCGTTCTCAGCCGGCTTCTCAACCTCGAGGCTCAGCTGCTGGGCCGTCGCGTCATCGGGGATGACAACGGCCGTGGCCAAGGCCGCCGCAAGGGGCAGTAGATTGGTATATCGCATTGTTGCTTTTCCAAATTAAAAGGCCAAAGTAGACTATGTCTTTTTTAGCCCCAGTGTCTAAATAGAATATCAAGCAGGCAAGCAATTCAGGGGGGGCGCACCTTCGACTCGAGCTTATAAGCCCTATCTAGCTGAGATAAAGGTCCGACCGGGGACGTAAGCTGCCCCTCTTATGGCGAGCTAGGTATCTTTTTATACGTAGCCTAGGTGTGTGTACTGTACATAGAGCTGAATCCTAGAGTCGACTGACCGTTACGTCACCACAACACGACCACCAGCAATCAACCAATTTTATAGGAGAAGACAATTAATTTAAATATGAATTCAATTGATTTAAAACTCTATAAGAGAACAAAGTCAAGAATCATGAACTACTTAGTTATTCTGTACAATCGCCAATTAAGGGACTTTTGCCGCATCTTCTAAGCGCCATAGCTTCCGCGACAATTGTCCGCGTCATGATTTCAGTTCAGGTAGAAAGGAGGCTGTTTATTGGGCTTGGCGATCCTCCCTTGTCTTGAGCTTCGGGGTTCAAAGTATCCGCAAACCCGATATCCGATGGTCCCCAGCCGCCACTACCGAGTCTCAAGTATTATCGTACCTAGCGTAGATAATTTTTAGACGATGATGTTTTCGCTCGTTATTCAATCTAACCTTTTTAATGAGGCATTATCTAGAGCTACTTGAGTTGCAAGGACTACCTATGTACTTATATTTCCAGAAGTGCAGCGAACTCAAGGCGAATTAGAGAGCACATCTTGGGAACCCTAATATTACTATTTGGCTCTCTGAGATGCAAGGATCTGGATGCTTGCATTGCTGCTGCCTGAAGTACCTACTCACGTCTAGGCTGTGTATATCGTTATATCAAGAGAATTTCTACTAAGCAGTTCATCATAAAATACAATGCTGTGCTTAATAACAGCAGGTAGCCTTCAGAAATCTCGTCCTGTCATAATATGATTGCCTCGTACGTCACCAAACATTACGTGCTTCATCTACTCTTACCATTCCGCATCCACCCTTCCCAGGTAATCCTCCCGACTAGGAGTTTGTAAACCTACTTCAATCTCACGAACTCAGAATATTCATAAACTCGTCGCCGTACGTTGAAGGCACTTCTACTACTTTCAATTAATAGCTCAGTTTGATATCTCCATGTCCTTGAATATAGTAAGCCCCTGTTACATGCTTGAGGGATCTAATCCCCCCTCCTCTCTTCCCTGCGATGTCACGCCTTGGTATCTTGCTCTGTACATTTTCCAGAAGCAGAGAAAGACGGGTCGTGATATATAGATAGAAGCGAACAATAGCGAATTGTGGAAGACAACATACTTGCGAACTTTACTGCTGCATGGTTTCCAGTGCTCTGAATTTGGTATTAGTAATTACAGTTCTTTATCGCAACTGTGCGTGCTAAAGCAGTTCTACCTAAGACTCGAGAAACTGCCAACAATTTACTAGGGCAGAAGACACCTCCGTTAACTTTTTCGACTTTTTCCCTGAGAAGGCATAGGGTTGTGGCGTGTATAAACATACTGCAGTAGTAAGCAGATAATAGGAAGATAGTCGTGTCGCGTTAATGGATATTAATACCCTTCATAGTTCTGGTTCCTGAGGGTTGCATTATAGTGCCCAGTACACGCGTACCTGAACCTTTTGGACTTTATTTACCCATCCACCGAATCTGGCATGCCCCCAGACAGTCACCATATCTCCAGGCTTAAGGCTACTGAGAAATCTGCCATCTCCGGTAGCAGATCCGCGGCCGCACGCTTCTAGCTCCTCGGCTTCCCTAGAATTGGGATCAATATCATCAGTCCATGACCACTCGATGTGGTGATGCTGCCAGTCGCGTTCTGCAACTCGATTGCTCTGTATCATATGATCGGCAATTGGACAGAGTTGATGGTTGTAATCGGATAAGCTCTCATTTAGGGGTGGCCATACTGGACGTATGGCGGATGTGGGAAGCGCCTGTTCAGTGCTGTTGGAGGTTTCAGATTTAGAGCTTTCTATATCTTCAGCGGATCCTAGAGAATGGTTAGCGTGCGGCACTATGCGATAGCTGTACACGACTAACGTATTTGTCCTTTATCAAATCGATCAACCCCAACATCAAACCACGTCCAAGAAGAGCGAAAGGAGCCATTAGTGTTAGGCTCGCCGCCCCAACCTTGATCTCGACTAACGATGTCAAAAACGATCTTACGAAAAGGATGCTTGAGCTCCACGTGTGGGCCTTCGATGAAGCTCTCGAGCTCTTCTTTCGTGTATTCCTCCTCTAGTTTGCGTGCAGGGGCTGCTGCCTGCCAACGGCCCTGGTCGTCCGAATGCCACGTAGTAAAGCCTAAGGGCTCGGTCCGAAGCTGGCATCGAGTATTAGTAGAGGCAGCATAATAACCTCGTCCAGCAACCCTAGACTTACCAATAATGCATCTTCGTGATGTCTACCCTCAATGGCCAGGTACTGGTTGGCGGTCACTGAATAGTCGATGCTGGCCATTGAGCAAGCCCAATATTCGGCCAAGTCCATCACAATGTCAATAATCTCAAACGGGAAGTTGGTGGCTTTTTGTAGAATGCCCTTGACCACATTACATTGATTTGGCGTCGGATCATACGTGTACTTCAACTCAGGCTTTCGCTCAGGTTGTGGCTTAGGGCCGTTTACCCTCTCTAAGGGGATTGGCATTCTGCGTCCGCGGGGGATCATGTTGGGCAGTTGATTAGAGCTTGATTGGGGTCTGGTAGATAGAGATTCTAACGCTAGCCTTGAAGATAATTGCTACTAGAGAGAATGTGATATATGGTTGTTTAGGCACGACAAAGGATAGGACAACAATTGGTCTCTTCTTGTAGGAAAACAGGCTTGACTGGTTACGTAACAACTCTCTATGACATGTTTAGAGTAGGATTCTGTCTTGTGCTAGCTGCTGCCTGCCGGGGAAGAACAACATATAGTTTCGGTGCTACGACGTGATGAGCCTATGATGGGAATGAAATCAGAGCCACACGGAGCTGCCTGTTAGTCTAGGTAGCTCAGGGGATCTTTCCTAATCCTCGATCGATGACGTCCGATCCAACCCCACCTCCGATAAGATGCACATGCGATAAGCACCCCACCATCAACCCAGCAGAAGTACCACGTTCCGATCTATCGACCGATCAAAAATGGGTCCCTCTTCCTAGTCTAGTGTTACCCATGCATTTATTTTCTCCATGAGGCCGGAAAGCTTCGCAACGGTTCCCCTGCTGACCAATCTAAGCGATGGCAATAAAAGTCGTCTCGGAGACTTGCCGTCCATCTTGGGCTTGTAGTTCAGGTACACTGTAGTCTGCGATCAAAGCCACCATGGGGGCTCACAGATATGGCATTGTAGCCCTTGGCCGGGCCTCGGCATCCTTGCGACCGACAACGCTGAAGGCTGGCGTTCCTGGTTTCCTAGCAGCCCAAATACTACCACCAAGGCCATTCCGCGATCCAAGCTACGGTCATGGAGCACGGAGGCTACATTTGCAATCGCCTAGACGCGCCACCGTCAGTCAAGGCGAGGCCTCGAACCCTGCGATGGCGTTTCCCTGCCTCGATGCGCTCGAGACGAGGTCCGCGAAACTCGAAGCGAAGTCATTATCGAGCGGCCCCGAGCCTGCGTACACTGTCGGCGCTACTGAAAGCTTCCACTGTGTAGATCCTCTCCTGCTCGATTGGGGTGGCGTTCTGCCCGAGTTCGATATAGCCTACGAAACCTGGGGGCAAATGAATGTCGACAAGTCGAACGTCATCCTTCTGCACACGGGATTATCTGCCTCCTCTCACGCCCACTCGACTGAGAGTAACCCGCAGCCTGGATGGTGGGAAAAGTTCATTGGGCCCGGTGGATGTTTGGATACCGATAAATACTTCGTCATCTGCACCAATGTCATTGGAGGTTGTTTTGGATCGACCGGTCCGAGTAGTATCGACCCGGCGGATGGTCAGCGGTATGCCACTCGCTTCCCCATTCTAACCATGGGCGACATGGTCAGGGCCCAATTCAAGCTTCTCGACCACCTGGGCGTTGAAAAGTTATATGCGAGTGTAGGATCAAGTATGGGAGGCATGCAGTCTTTAGCAGCAGGCGTTTTATTCCCTTCCAAGGTTGGCCGTATCATTTCAATCAGTGGATGTGCGCGGAGCCATCCGTACAGCATCGCCATGCGCCACACGCAACGACAGGTCCTGATGATGGATCCCAACTGGAATCGTGGGTTCTACTATGGAAAAGTCCCGCCACATGCTGGGATGAAACTGGCGAGAGAGATCGCCACAGTCACTTACCGCTCTGGCCCGGAGTGGGAACAGCGATTCGGCCGGAGGCGAGCTGATCCCACTAAGCCGCCGGCATTGTGTCCCGACTTTCTCATTGAGACATACCTAGACCACGCCGGCGAAAAGTTTTGTTTAACATATGACCCTAACAGTCTTCTTTATGTCAGCAAGGCTATGGATTTATTTGACCTCGGCCGTACAAATCAAGAGATCACTGCCCAGAGGAGAGCAGAGCGCGAAGAGTTATTCCAGTCCGGGTCTCAGACCGGAGTAAACGAAGCATCGTGTAGCTTGACATTACCTGATTTGCCTTACGCTGAACAAACAGATAGCGAATCCCAGATGGACGAGTCTGTCATATCTCTTCCAGCTGATTCGAGACCACCGGAAGATCTCATCGCTGGACTCTCGTCATTGAGAGACATTCCCACCCTAGTGATGGGGGTTGCGAGTGATATCCTCTTCCCTGCCTGGCAACAACGCGAGGTCGCTAACGCACTTCGACTTTCTGGTAACAGGAATGTTGGCCATGTGGAGTTGAGTGAAGAGCAGAGTATGTTTGGACACGACACTTTCCTTCTTGATCTTAAGAACGTCGGAGGAAATGTCAAGAACTTCCTTGGGTGAAGTCTCGAGCCACTCGACGGATCAAAACCGTCGAGAAGAAGCAACGCGACAGTGACTACCTCGGCTTTTGAGCCACCATAGAATATACCCCGTCTATAACATGCTTATAATGAAATTGAAATGTATGACCCGATGCCTCTTATGTTCTCAAAGCTTGGTATATAGCATTCTGTCTAAGTTCCGACGACGTGTTCCTTCGCAACCCCTGCCAGAGCATTTCCATTCAACAGCGATTACAAGTCATTAGCACTAAGACCAACAACAGCGAAGATGAAACTATGATCGTCTCTACATAAATGTTACGCTTTGAAATTATTTGTTAAAATCTAAAGCTTTTGGAAAGGTTGCATGTAATTCGCCGGGTTATATCTACTGCCTAGTCTACTCGCTGTTAAGCGATTTACTAAATATTTATATTCATCTCTGTCCTAAAACCTAAACGTCTTACTGTCTACCTTGTGCTACAGTCATTTAAAACAACTTCTTTGATTAGAACAATTTTTGAACCTTATCGAAGCTTTGACTTCGTAATAGCTGCCAAAATCATCCGCATTTGATCCGTTTCCCGTCCCGCCTACCACTTATCCTGTTTGCGAGGAGGATGTGATTTCTCTGGAGAGGTGACAAGCTACTAAGATGGCTAAGGAGTTCTAGCTGCCGGCAGCCCTTTTTGATGCTATAGGGTAGCTTTCGAGGTGCGAATAGGCTGATCAAGAGCACTTGAGCAATCAAGGACAATTATCCAACTGCAATGACCGAGTTTTCACTAGAAAGCCTAAATTGGCTGCCAAACTCTACCAATGTGCCATGTGTTTCGTCTCAGTATCCTGTATAATCGTTTTAGTAATTGAAATATCTTTTGAAGCCTAGACATCATACTAGAGAGCAGAGTTGCTCACATTGTAGAATACCATAAAGGGTTCGCCGCATCTGGGGATATGCGGGGTCCCAAATATTTGATAAGCCACTCGGGTTTGTAAAGTTAAGTATTTCTCTCCCGCTTCATCCGGCCTTCATGGGAGTTTCGGTATCAACAATTAAGACAACATCGCTATACTGGTGCCGTGGTCCTCCTTGGCCATGTCGAATATTAGTGAGCCTTGTCCGTAGTAGTACTAAGAGTTTTAACCATATGTGAGGGAGCGACCTAATATTTGTTTAGTAGACCTGCGTGTCCAAAACCCTCGACAGATGATAGAATCCACGAATTAGTACCTTAGCTTTCAGCTCAATTATGCAAGTTGGCACTTTTATACAAACGGGGATAAGACGCCTTGATACTGATTGCTACTTGCTATTGCGAGCTTTGAAAGGTAGTTTCAAATATTGCGCTATTGAAGGCATAGTAAAACGAGACAGCTCACGGATTTGGAGGCGGAAACAAACCTCATGTTTAGAATAAAGGTATTCTAATGTTGAGAGCCTGGGTAAAAATAGTTTGAAGATGCCGCTATTGAAACAGATCGTGTATATATATCACAACACCGCGCCCTAGAGGCTGGATCACAATTATATAGCTATCTAAGGAATTCATTAAGGCTTCTAGTAAATCAATCAAATTTGGCGAAGAAGTCCTGGCAGGGCTGCATACTGACTAGCTCTACATAGGAAAAAATCAACGAAATTAAACTTAATGTCAGGTGACAAAGTAACAAGACCCTATAGGATGGTTATATTTATAGATTTGGCTATATATAAGGGACCTTCGGTCCCCTCTATAGATCTAGGAGGTCAGGAATCAATGAATCTATCTATTGGGCCCTATACTACACCTTCTACCCAGCTGCGACAGGACTTCTATTCACTCTGTGACCCCCTCCTCTGACACTTAACCAATAAACTCACCAGTATACCTTAATCCCTCGCACTGTAATATTATCACGCTTGATACCTATGCAGGCATCAAGTTGACGATGAAATGAAGTGTTGTGTTTAGTTTTGCGATATTAATGCACTGACCTTTGTATATTGTGCTAGACTCGAATACAGAAGAACCTGTTAACGATGAACTGACAGCAAGACATACAATCATAATGACTTCGAGTAAAATAAGGAGCAGCACATTGAACAAGCCAGCTCGCCGCTAAAACTATTTCCGAATTACTCTTGAGGAAATCACAGCCGTTACGATTTCGATCGGGAAAGGAGATAAAGGCAAATCGCGTAGCCATAGATCCGTGATCTCTATTGACCGCGCGGATGCTTCAATTTGTTTCTTTTTACTCGGCCGGCCGTCTGTGCACTGTCTGTTGGTTTCAGTTGCTTCGTTTCATGAGCTATTACGTGAACTCCATTTTCAAGGCTACCCAAATGGTGACGGTGGTCTCTCGGGTGTTTAAACTTGTAGTCTCGGGGTTCACTGATAATAAAGAAAAGCCTACCCAAGTGCGTGCATTAAAGTGCATTATTTATCCCGGAAGAATCAATTATTATGCATGAATGCTACGCTGATATGTCTCATTATCGGTCTGAATATGCGTACCCCTAAATTAATCAACATTCAAGTCGCTTCATAAATATGCCTTTCCAAGCTCAAGAGCTGATGAACATTATGCCTATCTTCTAGTTGGTTTGCCTTACTCTACTTTTCTCACCTGACTTTCCGAAATCCGACAGTTGCGCAAATAGTCGCTTCCTTTGAGGCTCTGCATGGATAGAAACAGTTAATCACAAGGAAGATCTACTCATGTATTCCCTATCGGAACATGAAAGTGCACTTTCAGGCTTACACACACCTCGGCTGAAAGAATCGCTACACCCATGCATGAAATATTAGTTCGTTTTCGTTCTCGCCCAGTAAAGCTGTACCCATGATGTTACATTAGAGACACACTAATAACTTTGTAAGGTATGTGATAGAGCATTGACACATGCATGCATATCTTGGCCTTTGGGGGCTAAAAAAACCCTCGCCATCAATTGGGGTGAAAAGGGTGAGTAGAATAACTGCCCGTACAAATAAGACTTAAGCCTCACATTGCTATGTAATAACGCAGCTTTTGGTAAATCCCAATTATCTCCCACGCGTTCTACCGTACAATTTTAATCTCTTCTCGTGTATTTGAATGAACTTCTTCGTAGTTCCCAGTGATATCCAAGCTTCAGATTTATCTCATCACCAGCCGTGGAGTCCAGCACCATGTCAGTCTCAAAACCTAAGGCTCTCACCTGGAGAGTAACAGAGATTCCGACAGGCACTACAAAAGAACAACTAGTTCATTTCTTTGAGTACGAAGACCGTGATAGGATATCTGTTAACTCTCTCTGTCCTGATGCCTCGGGCGGTAATGAATTGACTGCGACTCTCCTATATCAGCCGCACCCAGATCGACCTGATGAAGGACCAAAGTTCACCCATGGCAAGCCAAGGGACGTGAGCATCGACAAAGATTTTGAACACTGGACTCCTCTCTATTGCCCACCTGCAGGCACGATCATTGCAGCAGAGTAAGCTTCAAGTATCTATTGACGGACTTCAGAGGGTAATAAGTTTGCAGCATCATCGCTATCACAGGCCTCTCTGGACATGCGTTTGGGTCTTGGGCTTATTCAGAAGAGAACATGTGGCTTCGTGGTACGTATTTAAACATGTCGTCAATGTTTTTAGTTCTTTAGTTCTAGGAATCTCCTTTGTTCTAATACTTGAACGGGGCTCCGCCTCGGATAATTCTAGAAAGTAACGACATAGATACTAACACTATACGTTTTTACCTACGTAGATGACGTTTACAAGTTTGCACCAAATGCACGGATCCTGACATATGGCTACAATACTCCTCTCGTTGGACCCAACATGTCCATCGTCAGAATGTCAGACTTGAGCGATACTTTCTATGAAAATCTAATCAACATGCGTGAGGATTCGAAGGTGAGTCTGGTCTCTATGCAAAGATCAATTTGCACTGTCTGCTGACTACCATAGTGCGAACAACGGTAGTAACATCATCTGAAATCTGATGTTGTTCGATGCTGATTTGACTATAGTCCCATAATATTTATAGGACACAGTCTTGGGTGTATGATCATTAAAAAGGTAAGATAAGAGCCCTGCCCCTGTGATACGATCGAAGCTTACTTGAGGCTATAGGCTATGATAATTGCAAGAGAGAGGAATGTGTATGTTTTTGCGCCACGTCTTGTGTTTAGTCAAGTTCTAATACACTGAGCTTTAGGGTTAGCTCTCGCCTACCCGTGAGATGCATTATATTTTTAGCAGCGCCTCATCGCGGGATGGATGTAACAGCATTACAGAATGTGGTGAAGAACTCACCTCCTGAGCAACTGGTTGAGGAACTCCGTCCAGAATCCGAAACACTGAAGTTATTGAATGAAGGATTCTCCAGAACTGCGCAAGATATCGACATTCTAACATGCTATGAAACTAGGCCGACTAAGACCATGGCTTTTGATGTAAGGCAAATCTCTTCACATGTACCAGATCTGCCTACACTAACATAGGTGTTTAGGAGGCCAAACAGAAATGGACTCGCTCAGGTGAATCGACTATGATATTGGATCCTTCGTCTGCCAACCAGTATTGGCCAAAAGAGAAACGTATCCTAGCCGACGCTGACCACTCTAGCATCGCCAAATTGAAGAAGAACAAAACTATTTTTTCGAACGTGAGAGCAGCAATCTCCCGAGCCCTCATTCCCACGGCGCAAATTTCGAGAGAGGAGCGTAATAACAACGCTCAAGGGCACAATTGGGTGAGTAGTAGCTCTTGACTATCAGTCAATGATGACCTCCGTCATTATATCTCGTTAGCTAACATAATGTGTTCTCAGGCAGAAGCCATACCTAGATCTCAATCACGTGCTTCCGACGGCCAAGACTATTGGGATACCCAGCAGAATCAGTACCGTCAAAGTCATGTTGAGCGAATCAACCCTCGCCGATCAGCTACAGGCTCATCTGGCCACTCTTCGGTGTCTCCGCCAATATATTCGCCGCAACCAGAAGAAAGGAGCGCTATCTCGCATGGGGGTCAACCCTCGTGGTTTCCGCGTGCTCCTGAAAGCCATGATCCTCGGGAGACACAGCAAGAACAGTACCGTCGACATTTTGACCGCAACCCACCCGAACAGTATGCCAAAGATCTACCTTATCAGGATCCGTCAGCATGGTCAACGGATATGCTGCTTCTGGGACAGCGGGATACAGCGTCGAATATGACCCGCCCTCCTTTTCGGGGCGCATACGCAGACTTTAATCGACCCCAATTTCCTGGAAGCATGACCTATTCACCTACACCGGAGCAGAATACGCAGGGTGCTAACGAGTTTCGAAATTCGGTTGGGTATCCAGAAGATGCAGTTGAAGCTGCCCGAGCAGGTACTTATATTCCTGCTCGATTTGATGAGCAACAGGCGCAACGCGAATTACGGGACTCACCGGATCTCCAAAACCACGATAGATCGTACGCCCTCCGTTCAGTATTCATGGACGGCCGTGATTCGCCTTCACAAGCTTTCGGGGAGAGTGCTTTACCACAACTTGCTAGTTATAGGGATCGCTTCAACCTGAGTCGGGGTTCTAAACCTTCAGATGCTGACTTGTACAACCAAAACGATGCATCGTTTGGCACTAGACAATCACCTCATGGCAGTTCACCACAGCTTCGAAGCACAGAAATGATGCAAGAGTTTGAGCAGATAGGCCAAGGCCCGCGCGACATAGATGATTCCATTGCTCGCCCACATGTGCCGACGTTAGTTACTCCGCCACCAAGCCAGCCTAGTCTTAGCCAATAACTGTCCCTCGGTCGTCCTGGGTTGTCGCAGCATGCTAGTATGCAGCAATTGCGAAGCGCAGCAGCGATACAGGAGTTTGAGCAAATGAGCCTAGAACCGAGCCGTCGAAACGATACCTTCGCTCTCCTACAACCGCCAACGCTGGTCACTCCACCACCACACCAGCCGGGGTTTGGTCAGCTATCCGTAGCACACCCAGAGCTAGCGCATCACGCTAGTATGCAAGAAATACGAAGTGCAGCAACGATGCAGGAACCGGAGAAGGTGGATCTGCAATCTGACAATAAGAATGACTGTCTCTCTCCTCCTTCACAGCCGTCCGACTTGGTCACCCCACCGAAAAGTATCACTTCGGATCAAGCGCTTTGCACACCTGGTGACAGCAACAAGCAAATCGCGGATCCGAGCTTCCGTCCTTTTGAGAGCATCAAACGCCCTCATAAACCACCTCGTTTCTGTGACGGCTGCGAGGAAGAAGTCTTGGGTCTGGATTACCACTGCCTCGACTGCCCCAACTGGAACTATTGCCCTGAGTGCTTCGAAAGCAAACTCGCATCTCATCCCAAGCATGAGTTCCAGACTATCGTCCCAGAAGGGGATAGTGACGATTTAGAGGTCAACAGCACTGAGGATGATGAACCTGACAGGCTCGCTCAAGCTGAGTGCTCAAGGTGCAAAGCGGACATAGTGTCGACCGACTTCTTCTACCAGTGTCCCACCTGTCCTCTGGATCATCGTGTCTGTGAGGCGTGCCAAAAGGACTCGAAGTCATGTTTAGAGTGTGCGATGCTATGCCAGAGGCGTCAACTCATATGGTACGGAAAGAAGCTGGAATCTAACATATGGATCGACCCGAACCCTGACATTCAAGACTCCGCTCTGGTGAAAGCTCTGAAATCACAAGACGTTGATGCATTGGACAAATTGGTTCATGATCAGACTCTCTTGAAAGCCGTCGATGCCGATGGGCGCACCCCACTCCATATCGCCGCTCATTTGAACCTAGATGTTGGTGCAAAATTCCTCATTATGCACGGAGCCGATCTAGACGTTCAAGACAACCTTGGTCGCACGCCCCTCTCTTATGCAGTCCTATCTAAGCACGAAGGTTTAGCTCTTTCGTTGCTCGGTAGAGGCGCTGATTGGGGCGTAGTGGACCACAGAGGCAACAATATCTTGCACTTGGCAAGCGCCGCAGGGTGCGAGGAGGTGGTTAGAGTTACATTCGAGGCTTATGACGAAGAAATCGAGTCGGCATTCCAGTACATTGACGCGTTAAACGATGCTAATCGGACGCCCCTTTTTCGTTCCTGCGAAGTTGGGAATTTCAAGATCGCCAAACTCCTGCTCGCAGAGGGTGCAGATCCCAACGCGAGCGACGGCAACGAAGCTAGTCAGATGGGAGAGCTCGCAAACTCCAACCATTCAGAAGCCGTTGTTTTCCTGCTCGATCACGGTGCAGCCGTAGACAGCCAAGACATTGTGTCTCGTACGGCATTATTGCGTGCGGCCACGGCTGATAATTTTGAACTCTGCGAGACCCTGATGAAGCGAGGCGCGGACCCTAACGCGACGGCGCGAGCAGGCGAACTAGGGCTCCTAGCTGCGGCAGCTTACGCCGGCGCGCTAAAGACAGTCGAGACTCTCCTCCAGGGAGGCGCCGAGATCGATGGTAAAGATAATAGGAAGCGCACCGCTTTACATAGGGCCGCCGAGAATAACAAAGTGGAAACGTGCCGTTGCCTGTTGAAGCACGGCGCGAGGCTAGAGGCGCTAGATGACCTTGGGCGCACTCCTCTACATATGGGCGCATTATCCGGGCACCTAGAGGTGTCTAAATTTCTGCTCGAGTTCGGTGCCGTTGCCGATGTTCGTACGAACGCTGGGAATACCGTCGTTTCACTTGCAGCGATGAATGGACATCTGGATATTGTTGAATATCTGCTTGTAACAAGGAAAATGCCGGCCACGCCCCCTTCATATGTATGGGTGAGGAAGTGGAAGAATTTCTCTTTTAGTGATTCCGTCAACGCCCAACGCAAATCTGCAATACTGGCGCTTTTAAGAGCGCATAAGCACGTTTGATATCAGAATGAACGCATCTTTGAGATTAGAGAGGGACTGTAGGAGGTAAATGATACCGTCTTTGGCTAGTCACGTAAACAAACGTGTACCAGGTTTCACTTATCCTGCTTGCCTCTGTTTTCCTTGTCGAAAGATCGCTACTGTTCCAACAATACTCCATTAGCATTAATTAACATATCTGAGCATGTTGTCAGCGTTGAAGTATCATCTAATAGACTGCTAACATGCTGCCTGTTTGCCCCTCATCTTGGGAAACAATCACAACGTCTGATGCATACATAAAATGAAGGAAAGAACAAGGGAATCTTACCAACGTTGTTAAAAGTATGAAAAAAGGTATAAAAGTTTAAATGGTAAGATCTTGTTTTATTAATATTAATAATATATATATATATTTTTTAAAAAAGGTTAAAATTTATAAAAATATTAAATATAATATAATATAATATAATATAATATAATATAATATAATATAATATAATATAATATAATATAATATAATATAATATAATATAATATAATATAATGTGTGATTGTACAAAGGTAGTAGGTAGTTAACCCCTCTTTACAAAGTGGGGTACATTCAGTATTTTGCTGTTTTTTTTTTACAGGGCCAAGCTTTATTATTGTTCAGCACCTGCCTAGCTTAGACGAGTGCCTACCTACATGTACCTATGTGTAGGTTAGGTACTTACCTACTTCTTTCCCTGCGAGCTGTGAGTCACCCCTCACTCACCCAACCTATCTTTCGTGCCTACCTAGGTACTTTATAACATCAGTTCCTTAACGTTGCGCCTTCATATATAATACCACCCTAACGTGCATCTGGTTGCGCATCGCATCCACATCCCCAGTCTAAAATAATTAAGAGTTCAAAAGTATCGAGCTTGAATTCTTTTATTTGATTACCTAGACTGCTCAAAATTTCTATAAGTACTCCACCTTCTGGCCTACTTCTAGCAAGTTCTAGCAAGGGTTCAAAAACAAGTTTCCCGACCTTCCACTTTTCTCAAGATTCACAATCCCACAATCAATCCCATCATTTCAACTCACCCAATCTTGACTCCTAATGCGGGCACCTTGATTGCTTCTATGGTTTGATAAAGACAACAGACAATACCTACAATTCTTGTTGCTGCTGCTGCTGCGGTTGAACATCTATCTACAGGGTAGCGACAAGCCTCACTACCTCGCACTTCCACTCACCGTGAATACTAGATATAACATTAATCTGATCCTCTCATTGCCCGAGCACAAGGACTATCGCCCAGACTTATTTAAAGTTAACCCTTACATCAATAGCCATTCTAGGCATAAGCTAGTACCTTGGGTACAGCTGTTAGGCCTTAATCACACAACAATCACCTCCTTCCTCAATTACCCATCATATCTCGTCATCATAGATCCTTGACCTAGGGTTCTTTCCTGTTTCCAACCCGCCGTTGCGTGTGTTGTGTGCTACAGATTAATTAATAGCACATTCGTGCTTTTTATATCAATAATTATACACTGCCCTGCTCGAGGGGCCCTACCACCATGGATTCCACTACCACAGAGCCTATTATGAAATTAGAGCCCGGCGTTTCCGAGACTATAAGCACAATGGATTCTTATATTACAACGACAGATCCTATGGAGATAGAGCCTGCCTTCGAAACTGCGAATATAGCTGATTCTCCAATGGTGGAAGCAGCTAATAATGCAGATATTCAGGTTAACTTAGCTCAGACTGTTAAAGTCTTTAACATGGGGGGGAACTCGTTCCAAAGGAAAGAGCAAATGCAAAAGCAAGGACGAAGCATATTTACGCTATGCCGAAATAGCAGGCTTGGAAAAGGGCCAGACGTTGATGACGAGATGAGACGACGGTTTGAGGATGCTCGTTTATATCTGGATTGGTTAGATACTAATGTGGACATGACACCACACATAAACTCCACCACGGGGGTCAAGAAGATCCTTGAGGAATTGATTGATCCGAAAAACAAAGTTCCCGGGGAACTGGTTAATCAAGCCAAAGAGATGTTAAATAAATACGAGGCTGATAACTGGGGACAAGACAATATTGCCGAAGAAGAGGTTACTCCTCAGGCAGCCGTTAACGAAGCAACTGGCATTCAGGAGATCCAGCTCCCACCAGACAATGACCCCATCTTTGGCGTAGGCGGGATTATGTATGGTATTGTCGTAGATACAAGTGGTAGGCGGAAAGACTATCGCCTAAGGGCAGATATTCCACGCAAATCCGCCAAGGTTTACGGCCATAACGATATCGCTCTCGGCACCTGGTTTCCCCTTCAAATCAACGCCCTTTTCTGGGGAGCGCACGGTGCTCGCATGGGAGGGATCGCGGGAAGTGTACTGACAGGAGCTTGGTCAATCGTTGTGGCTAGCACGTACGAAGATCTTGACACTGACAACGGGGAGATACTGTACTATTCGGGCTCGAATAGCCATGAAAACACGAATCCACGCCAACCAGCGCCCGCCAGTCAAGGTACCAAGGCTCTCCTAGCTTCCATCAACACCCGTAACCCGGTTCGGGTTCTTCGATCTGGGGGTGCGTCCAGCACTCGGAACCAGAATCCCCACCTCCCCGTGTGTGGCTTACGCTACGACGGCCTATATCGGGTCATTCATTCGCGGCGACGCACGAACAAAAACGGCGGTCTCTACGACCAGTTCAAGCTCGAGCGACTACCAGGCCAGACACCCCTTGCTGAGCTGGAACGCACATCTCCTACTACCCAGCAAGTTTTTGCTCATGACAGCCTTCGTCGAAAAAATTAAAGACTGAAATAGATGGGTTTAGTCTTCTGTTTGAAGGTGAGCTCTACACCAATATTAATCAATAACCACAAGCTCATCGTAGCCTGGAAACACTCCTCCTACACTGCGCTATATTTGAAACTCATTTTACGACACACTTAAATTAGACGCGAAGGCCTACTATACTACCCTATCATAGTTCAAACAGTCTCGTATAGACGGAGCGCAATATGTCTCGAGGGCTAAGTTCCCAAGGCTGCTCGATACTCAATACAACTATAACTATGATAATGTTTCGGGTGTTCTTAGTGCGATAGGCAATAGCTTTGCTTTTCTTTCTTTAGTGCTCATTTTCTATGAAGTCGAGTGAGGTCTCGGGGCATGCTTGTTGCTTGCGACCATATCGCCGAGGTTCCTTTTAGTAATCAGATATTTCTTGTTACCACAAGGAGGGAAACAAATAAGGGGATTATTAATCGCTCTGGCTTTTAGCTTAACGGAGAGAAGAGGGAATAGGGGAAATAGCCATTCAGTGGGCGTAAGAATGTACCGATCGGATATAATAGCTACCTAAATAGGACACTTTCGTTTATCACCGTTTATTTCCAAGTAAACCGCAGTCATCCATGTTGCAATGTAAGCCCGGTGCTCGCAAAGTCGTAGGAAAATATGGCATTCCATAATAAAGTTTAGCAAGCGCGACCTAATTGTCTCCGAACGCTTTGCCCCCATTCGCGGATGTAAGGCCTTGACTCGCAAGGTCCGATGCCGAAGGTAGGATATAAAGATGAAGCTATAGTAGAGAGATGGCTACATTAGAAGTAATACCCAGACCGAATCCAAGAAGTTGACTTAACATATACATATTACTTCTGACTATATAGGATTCCTTCCATTCCTCACAGACACCAGCCCGTAACAATGGCCAAGTACAGCACCAAACTCGCCGGGAAGCACGTCGTCGTGATCGGCGGCTCCAGGGGCATCGGGCGCGGCGTGGTCGAGGCAGCCATCGAGTCAGGCGCCCGCGTGACGCTCGCCGCATCATCGCAGCAGAGCGCCGACGCCGCCGTCGCGTCCATCAAAGCGGCGTACCCGGCGGCACAGCTCGCGGGTATAGGCTGCGACCTGTCCCGCGCGAGCGTAGAGCAAGACCTCGACGCGCTGCTCGCGCGCGCGGGCGAGCTCGACCACGTCGTCTTCACGGCCGCGGACCCCCTGACGATCGCCAAGCTCGAGGACGTCACCCCCGAGGCCGCGCTGGGGGCAGCGCACATGCGGTTCCTCGTGCCGCTGATGGTGGGCAAGGTTGTGAAGAAGCACCTTGCTGGCGCGAAGGGGAAGGACAGGAGTCTTATTCTCACGACGGGGTCTATTGCCTCGAAGCCGGCGCCGGAGTGGAGTTTGATGGCATATTTCGCCGCGGGGCTTAAGGGATGTGAGTACTTACCTCGCCACCTTCCTCCCTTTTTCTCATGTCCCGGGCATATTTTAAGAACCTCATGGATTTTCAAATCGGGCTATGCATCCTTTCTGAGCTGGTTTGCCTTCTCATATTTATAATACCCGCTTGTGTTACAGCATTCATCCCCGCAACGCTCGGCGATTCCAACTAGCCTCTGGCTCTCGCTCTTCTCTCTCCCAGAACACCTAAATCGTGATCAAGCAGCTAACTCGCTCCCCAGTAACGCGCAACCTCGCACTCGACCTCTCCCCGATCCGCGTGAACGCCGTCGAGCCCGGGCTCGTCAACACCGGGCTGTGGGACGTGCCCGGCAAGAGCGTCGAGGCGCGCGGCGCCGAGATCCAGGCGTTTGCGGAGCAGATGCGCCTGCCCGTCGGCAAGGCCGCAACGGTGGAGGAGATAGCCGAGGCATACATGTACCTCCTGCGTGACTCGAACGCGACCGGCGAGGTCGTGCAGACGCGGGGTGGGCAGCACCTGGTCTAGGAAGAGAGATAGTAAGCAGTACTGGATGAGGGTTGGTTTATGCTGTCCGGACGGCCACGTGACATGTAGAATATAAGATTGTAATAGGTTTACAGCCCTTGTTTCATCAAAGAAGCTACCTAGCTAGGCACCTATCTATTTTGTCTGAGAGTCTCACTTGGCGTAGCACAGCTTGTAAATAGCGCTTATCCCAGCCTATCATCCTAATCACAAGTTCCAAGCATGCTATCTTCCCATGCACCCGCAGTCTAACTGAAAAAAGGAGGAATAGAAGAGAAAAAAGAGAAGAAAAGAAGTAATCTCTAGATGAGATCTGCTGACAAGAGTGGGACTTGAACCCACGCGGATTGCTCCATGAGGAAATTGTGCTAAGGTGACCTTAACCTCACACCATAACCAACTCGGCCATCTTGCCGCTGCGAATTTGATGAAGAGTGTAGACTCTTATCGGCATAGTTCACATTCATTCAGTGGAACTCTGATCTGTCATTTGAATTCAGTAGTGTTTGTGTGTTGTGGGGCATGCTGGTCCAAAAGACGTCATACATACAGAGTACCTAGGTACCTATAACTATTCTATCCGCATGCAAACAATTTCTATGAACCGACGCCTACCCGGGTAGCAGATATATGTCTCGGGCGAAGAAAGCAGTATACTTAGGGATCAAATAGTGTGCTTAGAATTGGATAGCCTATGCCGAGACATTTTATCTCATTGGACAAGGAGCTAGTAGGTATTGAAGATGTTTCATATATTCGTTGTAATGATTTATACATACGTCAGACCGCTATGTTGGGCTGTTGTTGGTTAGTCAACAGGCCCATATTTTGGGATATTGAACCCGTTTGCCCAAGAATCCGTCCACATGGAATTCTCTAGCCACTATCTAATATCTCCATTCCAAAAAGTGACCGACTGGCAATCGCCCAATACCAACAGTTGGTGTCTCCCGCCCAAAAGGGAATATAAATTCATACCAAGTCACCGTGCCTTTCCATACACAGGCCAATAGGGTATTGTGAATATGAGACTAGATACTAGAGGTAGCGCCACTAAATCAGAACACAAAATAAAATCTGAGAAGTTGATGTGAATGCGGTCCACCTGATGGAGATCCGACCGGCAAGTAGTTACTAATCAATATGATGAATTTACCCTGACCAGATTGGCACTCCTCTGTAAGCTGGAGAGTTGTAGCTGTGGAGTACGCGGTATGGGACAGGGGAGCCATATTGATCAAGGCTATGATGCCGTAGGTGTCCACGAGAAACATATCGAGTATGCTGTTGGTACTGTATAGGCTGGTTGAGCATCGGCTGACCGCGCAGGGGATCAGACATATATGCCTGGCCGCTTGCAACAGGTAGTGGCGGGTAGGGTCCGTTGTCTTTACCGTGACTCTGCTGTGCCTGGAATGAATATCCATCATAGCTCGACCTATGCCTGAGGGTAGGTTTATCATAGGGTGCATAGTGAGGCCAAGCCTGCGTATTGCTGAGAGCGCTTCGCTGGCTTGTCTGGCTAGCTAGTGAGTTGCGTCTGCTATGATCAAAAGACGGGTCCCAAGAGGGGACCCTGCCGTGCTTAGAGTTGGAAACATCACTAAATGTCCTGTAACCTCCCAGGTTATATTGGGCGCTCGAGGGGCGTATGGTAGTGTTACCAGGCATTTGAGTTGGCTGGTTTAGAAATGCTTGGATTTGGGCTGCGGAGTATGTATAGAAGCTTTCTTGACTTGAGGGCCGGGGTACGGCGGCGTGACTGACGTTCATAGGATAGTGATAAGGAGGATAACTCTGCACACCTTCTCGGCTAGGCTTGCGCGATAGCGTAGGCGCTCCTGATCTAGCTGGAGGTGTTGAACGTGGTCGAATTGGTGGCGGGACTCGAAGCGGGCCTATATTTCGTGTTTTCATACTCACAGGTGGTGGCGTCCTAGAGACCGAATACTGGCCAGGAAATGACGGCTTCTGAAAGGCAACCGTGTGTGGCTCGCTTTGGCCACCTATTGTACTTCGACGAGCGTCATCGTGCATCCTTGGATCGAGGCTTCCAGTAGAAACTGATATGGAGTTTGATCGACCTGTCGTTACTATTGGTCTACCATACCGGTCTTTTCCGGAGCCCAGGTTTTCAATACCCCTCGGGTGCCATTGTGAGCCATCACTGGGATGCTGTGTGGCGGTGGGAGTGCCTAGCGCTGAGCTTGTTATGTCCTGGTCATCCAGCCTTGTTCTAGTGAGCATTGACTTCTTGTGAATGGGGTTCTTAGCCATGACAGAAGATGCTACACGAGTTAACTTAGAACTTATTGAATTGATGTGGAAATTTGATCTGAAACCACGAATCTTATCTTGGTTTGTTCGTGTACTGGGGCCATTATCCTCTTGAACTGTCGAATTCTGGTCACGATACATAGATGCTTTGCTAACTGTCGCAGATGCAGAACCATCATTCTTAGCATCTGTGCTTTCATAATAGCTACCAAGAGAATTAGGTGATAAACCAGCATGTTCATGCAACTTTTCTGGCGCTATTTGAGGAACAGGAGGCACCGCAGCCTCTCTCTCTGTAGCATGTGTGACATAAGCCGCCAACGGTGCACGAGCACCACTTAAAAGTCGTTGGAGTCTTCCAGGCTTTCGCGCATTGCTGATGCTCCGAGTTGAAATTGGTGTAACAGAGTCGTCGAAGCCTAGGGCCGAATGATGGACGGACTCAGGAGTCTCACCTGCAGAGGCCCCATTTGACACTAGGCTAGGTTTCCTAGTAATAACCCGGGAATCATTAGGTATAGCGATAACGGATTTTGGTCCCTTAGGATGATCCTTCTGGGGAACGGGTGGCGGCCCATCGAGTAAAGATGCTTCGAACTGCAAGTCTGGAGAACCGATGGTAGTTAAATTACTCCCTAATAAAGCTTGGCCTGATTGCTTCGTATTATCAAAAGCAGGAACCCGGGGAGAAATCGGCCCAATGCTATGGGAATGACTAAACTCTTGCTGTCCTTGACGTTTTGTAGATAATGAGCGAATAGAGACACTGGAGCTATAACCAGAATCTGCCTTGGATAGTGAATTATGGGGGGCACTCGGTGTCGGACTGGCTGCGATACCACTGTCTGATCGACTGATTTCTCTCTGCTTTCCCTCCTCTAACGGCACAATTGGAGAAGAGTGGGTCTTGAAAGCATGATCAAGACGTACATTCAGAGCCTCTGTGCCGTATTCGGATGATCCGTCTTCAAATAATTCATCTTCCATAGCGGTATGCTTACTTGTAGTTTGCAGCTCTGGCAACTCTGATTCAGTTCCACTTATTGAGAATGGGCTCCAGGTGAGCTTAAGCTCTGGTAAAAAGCTCAAGGCAAACTCTTGATCGCCTGCGGCGACAGCCAGATAATCCGTCGAGGTAATTGATGATGCAGTGGCGACAGAGGATGAAACGGGGTGTTCGTCAGAGTCCCCATTTTGCTTCTCTTGGGCTTGGTTCCTATCGTCAAAATAATTGCCCTGTCGTATGGTAGTTGTTGAACTCTTGGCATGCAGACTAGGATCAGCGGTCTCCCAAGCTGGAGTCATCACCGGGCTGCCATTCGTAATTCTCAATGTACCGTGCTTGAACGCACCCGTGTGTTGGTATTCAGTATCGCAAGGCGTATGCGCACGGGGTACGAGGTTAGGATCAAATGATGAATGAGGGATAGAGAGAAGCCCAGCTGCCATGAAGCCTGGAGAATTACTACGCGGTGGTGGCGGAGTCGGGATATCTCCAGTTTGAATATCCGGCGGTATGACGAGGTCCACTGGAACAGGTCGCGTGGCCACCCCCGGGGTCATGAGCGATCTCCTGCGCATCGGCGTATATAGCGAAGCGTCCGAGTTGTTTCGAGGAAGAAGTGTGGCAGCATCCGGGTGAACTGGATGATAGGAGGTTGTGTAGCTTTGCCGCCTCGATAACGCAATTGGCAGTTGACTCTCAGATATGACCGACTGATCTTCAAAGGAGGGGTCGTCGACGAAGTTTAACAATTGCTGTGCTTCGTAGGCGGATAAGTCATAGTTCCTTGGTGAGCTATTGTTTAAAAGTTATTAGCGACATCGATGCGGCCGGGCTTGACAGAGGTGAAAGGGAACGTACGCTAAGAGGTCTAATTGAAGTTGCTGATAACCTTGGCCTGCTCCCATATAGACTGAATTCGTCCTACTCGTGCGTCGGCTACGGCTTGAGCTGGCGACAACGTCAACACCCTGACTCCCCTGATGCGAGGCCTGAGGGTCGGGCTGGAACGATAGATGAGAATACTCTTCAGTAGGGCCGGGGGCTCCGTAGAGGGCTGCCAGATCATCCGGTGCAGTCTGTTCAGTCTCGGGATGGCGTGGAGAGGGGATGGGCGTCGTCGAGCTGTAGGGCAATGAAAGACGTCTCCCAGTAGTGAGGGAGGGGGGCCGCCGGATTATATCAGAGACGCCGCTCGGATTCAACAGACCAGCTGTTGCAGGGTTACCGATGCGAGGTTTGGAGAGCTTCTGAGCAGCTTTGGAACCCTTTCCTGGAGCCTCGACGGAGGGTGTATTTCCCATGATGTGGACGGGGATTCATTGGCTCCAGCCGAGAGGGCGGCAGGTATATTGCTATACGCAGATTAACGAGTCCATGCCTTCGAGCTCCCCGGGCGGATGTCAGCGAGTAATAACCTGACACGGCACGCAAGTGAGGAGGTCAGACGAGAACAAGGAGCAGAAACAGGAGCGGGAGCAGGCACGGGAAGGCTTAAGGCTCGATGTTAAGCAACATGGGCTATACAACAAGTAATAAGGCCGAGGTATGTGGGCAGGCAGGCAGGCAGGCAGGTAGCTACCTAGTTAGTTAACTATCGAGCAAGGCACGGCGAGGCTCGGAGAGGTTGGGGATGGTTTGGGGGTGGGGGAGAGAGAGGTCATCCAGCTCCACGTGGGAATGGCCAACTGTACTGTTTGCGGCAAACGCCGTGGCTGGAATTGGGCTGGTACGTGTTAGTTGCAATGTGCAGACATCCCAACCTTGTCTCGCAGATGCAAAGGCAGATGGATTTACAGCGTTGAAACCTTTTTTTTTCTGAGCACACGAGGTGCACAGAAATCAGTACAGAGAGTGGGAGCAAAGGCAAATGGCGAGCGAGGTACGCCTGGTAGTATGTAGGGTAGCTGCAGGACCTAGCTGCTGTGTATTAAGGTACGACTGTGGCAACTCCTTCTATCAACAGTACACGTATGTTCTTTTTTTATCTTCAAAACAGAGATTCAACTAGAGAGGGGGAAACCAGCGAACAGCAATGAGAGAGACAGAGAGGGAGAAAGAGAGAGAGATGGAAATTGAGGTCATGGTGACGACCAGCATCCGTGCCGACATGAGCAAGCAGCTTCTGTATCATGTAGGATGAATGGGAATCATTGCAAGGTACCTACCTACATAGCATTCGATTGCCGGTCCTTATCGAATTAGCGGGTCTGTGTGCCTACTGTAGTAGGTAAGGTGGACAGCACAATCGAGATCTTGGACAGAAGCAGCCGACTACAGTAGGACTGCGTTACTGGAAAGTGACATCCAAAAACACCCATACGTCATGGAGAATACAGGTATATACCTTGTAAAGGCGCGTTGCGTTGTACCTACTGCGTAATACTCTATGGACTCATTTAATTGGTACAAATCAGCCGCCAGGTTGTAGGCAGGTCTGGAGGCCCAGGTAACAGACACATCCCTGTGACCGGCCACTATGCTCCCGAGAGTAGGCAGGGTGTACACTAAGCTGCTATGTATGTAGATGTCCAAACCTTACCAATCAAAAGGCAACTACCCTAGGTAGGTTAGGTAAGTCCCTACCTACCTAGTCGAGATAGATAGTACCTCATAATTAGCACACCTCTCAGATAACTACCCCATATTCTAGAAGCCCATCTTACCAGAATATTAAATACGACATCCCATCATGTAATTGTTGTTCTAATGAACTCAGATTAATGGCCTCATACCTATGAACTACTAACTACGTAAACCCTCAGCTGATCTTTAGCGTACGACGGTCAAGCTGTGGAAAACTGGATACTGCGCTACACTTAGTGCAGAGGTATGTAGATGCACTGTCGATCAATGTGCCAGATTCGCATGCTGAGATTGTTTCATACCATTCGCTACCACAAATAGGTATCTTGCAAACAACAACAACCAGAGGGATATTATTATTCGATAACACGCGTTCGTTGTTCTGTCATTGAGAGAGAGAGCTCCTAAAAACAGAACGGACATCATCCTTTACTCCACGCCCTGTGAAGCAGTCTCAAATGTGGGCTTGGCAGCACACGCAATCATCGCTTTCTCACGTCAACAGTTGCTACATTTCAGCGAGCATTTGTGTCGCGCATCCTGGAAGCTTGAAAAGGATTTGGATATTGATTACTACATACCTAGGTAGTTATACGGTTAACGCTAAATTACTAGCTACTAAAATATAAGGCTTATCGCACAAGGAGTACGAAGTACCTAATGAGCAAGGGAATCCCATCTAGTCTAGATACCTATCCAGATGGAAATGGACAAGGATGGTGGTGTGCGTATGCGTAATGTATAAATGCGCTACCGGACCAACATGTCCTGCTTGTTTCAAGTCAACTCTACGATCCCGTGAACGCTTCTTGCAAGATCCCCAGCCAACTTCACCCATCCGGAGATTATTTTGTTTCTCCATCGTTGCAATCCTCATCGGACTATCTAGATGGGACAGCGTATTGCATGCTGTAGGCGCCTGTCTAATTGCCGGCCATTACAGGGTGAGTTGGAGCAGTAGGCATCTGGCTTGTGGTCTCTTCGATGGGCCAATGTTGGTGTAGCAAGGTACTCGCATGAGTTTCATCTCTGTCTACCTGCCTACTGCAGTCGGCATGTGAGCTTGCAGCCTACTTTACATGCAGCTCCCCTGGCTTTGCAGATGTCTGTCTCTCTCTGGGCTTAGAGGCGGTCAGTCAAGGCCGCGTGCTTCTATCCTTACTGACAAAACGAGCCATTTCAAGATTTCGAGGTCAGATGATAGCACCAAAATACAACCCAAAAAAAAGATCAGGCGTTGACACGTAAAGCTTGTATAGACACTTGATTAAATATGAAGCTGTAAAATTCAATCCAGCTAATCAGTTGGGAACGAATGGGAACAAAAAGTGTCCGAATCTGGGGTTGTAGCTTACACGACACGTTAACTGTGTATACGTACGTACGAGGCATTACCAGAAGAACAGCAAATCCCACAGGACCAGAGACCCATCAACATAGCACCACATATACCGGTCTCCGAGAGCCGCATGGAGGCGCATTTGTGCGAGAGAGATTGAGATGTGTACACCACCACTTGCTGACCGGGAAAGTCTGGGCCGCGTCAGTATCCTTGGCACGGCTGAGCCATCCTGAAAGTCCCAGATGCGATGCGATGAGATTGAATAAAGTCCTCAATGCCCGTCAGATCTCTCTTTAACGCATAGAATTCCCTCCTCCAAGGGTTTGTTGGCATTCAACGTGAGACACTTACACCAGTTTTTCGCATCCCTTCTAAATAGCCGCGGCGGCAGAAAACCCCCTGTGCCACGGATAGGCCTCCCTAGCCGATATTGCGCCATGATGACTATAGCCTACGACTCCATGTACCTTTGTTGTTTGAGCATGAATGGGCATCTAAGTTTAGCATGAGACTCTGTGCTCACTCATACTCCCTTCAGAACTATTGCTGGCAGTTCTACTCGTGTTGTGCAAGTCGTGTTGTTCAAACCACTCTGTAAACTCTTGCCTATCTTTATGATTTTAATACTAAACTACGAGGTAATGACACTCACATAAGCGCATGGGTGACTAAAGCATCCTCACCTGATCCCAGAAGCTACACTACTTGAGCGAATTGAGTTTTTCTGAAACTACTCATATTGCACAGTCAAACGATAAGCTATTCTCATGCAGTAAGAGTTAAATCTGCGCTGCACAGCGATCTCCACCTCCGAGACCCTAGGACAACATTATACCAGGCCTTTCTGATGATGAGGAGACTATGGTGCTCTATCACAGTGTTATAATCAAATCACAAGTTTATATATATTCTCATTTGCCACGTAAGATGAGGCTACTGTAGCACTTTAGCGGCCTAGATGACTTCGCGATGGGTATAACTGTAGCTTACGAGTAATGACTCTTTGTCCTTAATCTATCATAGACACTCATTCTTAAGGATAATATGAAGACCGATATCTCCACTCATTGGCCAAGACGGTAGCTGAAAGTGAGGGCTGTAGCATGAAAGGCTAAATTTATCAGGGGCGGTGAGTCGCACTTTGACGTCCGCTAAACAATACGCACACATGTAAAGTAATCGTATACCCTGCGCTTCAGATTCTAGACACTGATGGAAATGCAAGGCTAGTATATACATTAAACCAGCTTATCTCTCATAACCAAGTGAGACCCCAGACTCCAGAACCTTAACTCGACCCTGTTGTCAGGATTACCCTGGGAGCTCTCTTGGACCTGCGCCTGACAGGTGTGGTTCCTGCGAATCTTGCGCCGATGTCCGAGCATACGGGCCCAGCGCCAAGATCTCGGGACTACGAGGCTACAATAACGAGGATCACCCTAGCTTGAACGCTAATGGAGTCCGGATAGCGGTAGACTGTCCCGATGCCGATCTACCACAACCTCGGAAGGAGAGACCGACACGGACACGGGTTCCCAGCATCCGCAAACCCAAAGTGGGCCGCACCGTACTTCTAGAACAGCGAACCGGGTGGCCGCCGAGTTGGGTCCCAAGCCGAGGTGGACATGACCGCGTCTTGTGCCGAATTGGCGCCCCAGTGACATGCCAGGCGGAACATGAAGTGTCAATGTGCTAATACTTGTATGAGGCATTTTGTTTTATATAAACCGACTAAGTTATTTATTAGATGAAATGCGTTCTACACTCTGTGAGTTTCGGCCCTCATCACAGCAGGTGCCGAGACAAGGATATACTGGTGAGTGTTGTTAGTGATCACAGTCTCAGCGCTTCACGCTTATGCCGGGACGCTCAACCACCATAATGTCTACGTTAACAAATAATCTTGCCTAGTTGGATATCATATAAACAGTAGTTCTTAGGAATTATTAAATATCATATTTAGTTAGTTTGATTGATTGATAGTCTTTGACGCCTATGTTCAACTAGGAAGCCAAATCTCCTATAGGGTATATTGCGTGGCAAGTTACATTATATACAGAAACCTGCTTCAAGCAACATTAAAGTCTTCTATCTTGGCTACGTGCTCACTACCTAGGGCTGACTTTTCTCGTACGTTATTCACTATATTGCCGTCCCTATTGTGTCAGTGACCGCTTACGCTAGTAGTATACCTCCCACCATTCCAAGATATTTCATGATTACAGTGATGAAACCCCGTGCGTGTTAGAGGAAGAGATTATTATACTTCCGAGTGTAGTAGTGTCATAAAACTTATCACGAGTTACTGAGATATCCTTATTAATGATCTATGTACTGCTAATCGTGATTGTCGAACGCGCATGTTATAGCTAGATATTATATACACAAGCTTACCGATCGACACTACAACTATATTTTCTTTTGCTTAACAGGTGTTACGCGCCGAGGACACTGCGGGCGGGGTACTACGGAGAACTGCAAGCCTCCAACGACGGATCCTTCACGCGACAGAAGTCGACAGCTACGTTAAGAGTTGATTACTTACTCGGCGGGAGGAAGTGGCAAAAACACTTGCGACTTCGGTCAAGAGTTGCTAGATAAGTGGTCTGTACTACGTATAAGTGTAAAATCCTAGCCGATAGCACGCCCCAGATGCTCCTAGCGACGCTCTGGGAACTCTGATACGCAGAGATCCCATAGTGTAAAATATAACATACATACATACATACATGTCATAGCTATATTCAATACTTCACCAGGTCACTAAGTAGTTAAACATAAAATATCGTACTCTCGACAACATTTAAGCATTCTACTATGCAAGTTGGCGATCAGCCTATTAAGTGTAGTTCCTCCTAACTAAGCTCTCCTTATCGACAGCATTAGAGGACTAACAACGCATGAACATGATACGTTTAACACTATTGGCACCCTACTAGATGTATATATAGTAATAACGAATGTTGGGGATAAATTAGAACGCATACTTTTTCTAAATCCGGATACATATGTTCAGCTCATGCCAGGCAGCGCGGAAGTATACCAATCGGGATATCAAAAGTCGATGATACCCTTCAACAGCAACCGGCTCAGGCCACTTATGTAGACACTTCTCCTAACCAGAATGCAACCCCTCGTGGCATCAAAACCAAGGTCACACTTCCATCTGGGGCTCGCACGACAGAATGACAAGCACGCCGAGGCTGCATATGTCCAATGCGCTCGAGTAAGAAGCTCAACCCCATCACTGCACGACCGGCAACCGATCCTGCGAACCCCAAGTTTTGGCGGCCTCCCCGGCAGCGGCCCAGCGAATCGTTACCGCCGCACGGAGTTGGCCGACATCCCGAGCTATCAGCGAGTTTCTGGATCGGGCATGCGCTGCTGGAAGATTGGATGCGTGAACACGCCATTCTCGCTGAGCCGATGCCTGGTTGGGGGTGCTTGCCCCCCAAAATCGTCGGGGTATCAACCTGCGCGTTACGCGCCTGGAGGTGTCGGGTGAGGTAGCGGTAGTTAATCGAGGCTCACGGGTATTCGAGAAGTTAACTATATTCCTACCTGCATGCATTCAAAAGCTTCGAGGAGGGTCGATCCTCTCATGCTCTATTTCTAATGAAAGCACCTACTTCCCACCAGATATCTAAAGCGTTAAGGCTTAGATTCAAACTCTGTCCCCCAACCGGCGAATCGATGTAGTTTGCATCACTGGTGGTACTACGTTGTCCGCCCCGGGCGAATGAACTCTCGTGACATCTACCCCCTTTAGTCTTGCAACTCGCTATATGACTCCCTACTATATATAGTTGTGCGGTCGAACGTGACTTTTTCGTGCGTCGCTGGTGCAGAGTCTTATTTTGTCTAAGCCATCATTTCTATAAACTTGAAACTCGCCGTTCTCACTCAGGTCTCCCTTGCTTTCTTATATGCATTAGACACGGAGGTGTTCGTTTTGTTTCTGTACTACTTGTGTATCTTTTTAATCTACCTAAGTAATACTAAGTGAGCTTTGGCTCCTGCTCGAGCTGCCTTTACGCAGGTCCTATCCTGCCTAAGGGCTAGCGGCCGTGCAACGTCTCTTAGACCGCATCATACTATAATTTCTTAACTGCACTACGGCCTTGTGGATGGATTCGTGTGCTCTGCCTTCGCAACTTATTTGCGTAAGCCTAGCTCGTGTTGCAACATCTGCATGAGAACCTGCCCGGATCAGACTTCGGGTTGAGCCTGATGCGAGTGAAGTAGCCCGAGGTTTCCCCCTTGACGCCAAGGGCGGGAACGGTGAGTCTTGGGCCCTCATAGAGTTACGAAGGGTGAAGAGGGGTTGGGAACTTTTTAAGAACTACGACTAGGCCGAAGGCCGATGATATCGCGACTTCTTAGGGCAGGAATAACACGAAGAGTTCCGCGCTAGAACTACAACGTTCTAAAGTGTGCTCATTACTGAGAATTCATTCCGCATCTTGTTGCAAACTCATATTGAGTTTTGCCGACTCATTGGTCACTGAGAGTATCTAGGTAGTTTAACAATTCATATAGTGAAGGGCAAAGGTGCGAAATGACTCGTCTATAACTCATGAAGCACTTATTGTTCGTGTATAATTAGAAAAAGAATACATAAGCTACATGCAGATGCGAATCTGAATCATACCTGGCGATTAATAATATAATAAAAACTTCAAAGCAATTTTTGATTATATATCCCAAATCAGCGGCGGGTGTGAGGCTCGGCCGGGGCTCCGTTCTTCTCAGGGCGGTTGGGCCAGTAAGTCACGCTGCTCTTGGAGAGTTCGATTAAACCCAAGACTTGACCGAATCCAACCGGCCTGTACAGAATATGGGTCCGGACTATGGAGCCCAATCGATTTTCTTCCTGGGCAGTGATGTTGCGCTCGCGGCTCTTTAAACCCCTGCGTTTATTAGGGTGGCCGATCATTCGTTCTCGCCCCGGTGCAGAAGCACATGCTTTTACTCGGTAAACATTAAACTCAAATCAACATTATCAATTCCGCAATAAATCAATGGGGCGCTCGGTATACGATCTTGAAAAGAGCATGTCATAGCATAAGAATGCTGCTATGAATTGCTGGCCGGGACTCATTACGCTAATGGCTTTTACCTATGGAAATGTAACCGTAGTTAATCTGGGGAAGTAGGTATAACGGGTGGTAATCTTGGCATTACTGGCCGTTGGCTTGACGTAATGGCCAATTACACGGGTGTGATCCCTTCGTCTCAATCGCCTAAGACCATAGTGCACCCTTGTGGCCCAATCCAAACCTCATGAACGCGCCGGGCATCGACATCAACGCGATCACCCACCGAATAGGTCGTCTTGGTTGGGTTCTCGTCTCTGGGGTAGGTGATGGTGAGCTGGCCCTCCACGATTAGATGGGTCGTTAGGCTATCATGGCTGTGCGGGCTGTAGTATGCATTGCTGCGCATCCATGGGCAGTCAGCAAGCCTCGTTTTCTCTACCTGCCTATGCTACCTTCGTCTTCATCTCAACCCAGCGGGGGACAAGGGGCTATCTAGGGGCGTGTGACGTACGGGCCATCTGTCCAGGTAAGAATGTTCGTAAACCCCCATGACCGCACCTCGTCTTCGTAGTCTTCGCGAGCCTTTGTCGTGGACGCCATTGGTGGGTGTTGTCGACGCGATAAAACCACGTCAACCTGCGATTCAGAGATGACAAAAGACAGCACGCCTATCTAACTCACAAGTGGGCGCAGGTGGTTAATTAGTGAATTGCCTCGCTGGTTGTGGGGTTCAACATCGACTGATCAATTAGCAATTTGTTGGCGGTCGGTGAGATAATCAGGAACAGAGGGCACTTGTATGGCATGTCAGTCAGTAGCGCATGCAGGTCACGGAATGAGGGGTGGCTGTGAGAGCGTGTCGATGCAACCCTTTCGATGCTTGATCCCTATACCTCGGTTGGTGACGTCGTTGAGTGGTGGGTGGACGAGCGTCAATTGGCATTTCTGTATACAAGGTACTGTATATACCTACATGATCTGGTTGTTGTACATAATAGTACTGTACCTACCTGTATGTACTAATAAACTTAGTGAGTAGGTACCTACTGTAAGTGACTGACTGACTTAATACCCGTGGACTTCTGTAGCGGCGGCGGCTCCCACTACTCTGTACCACTACTGCCTGTCTTAGACTTGCAGCGTTCCTACTTCTGGTCCACAGCACCGGTGGTACCCACTCTCGGCCTCCATGCACGTGTGCGCTGGTCGCTCTGATGTCCATTGATCAGACCGACTAGATACCTAGGAGATGATGCTGGCAGTGCCTGCACCTCCCGCAGCTCCCGCTCCAATCCGTAGCCATCGCTAACTACTGGTCTAGACCAGATCACGGTAGGTACTGTACTTAACCTACAGAATACCTATCCAGCTGTTCTTTAGTATCGCCATCGCAATCATCACCACAGCCGCCAGGTCAACGTTGAACAATGTTCTCCGCCATTGTGACTAACTAGGTAATTACCCAGTAGTCTAACACGTAGTTTACGATAATCATATACTGTACCGAAGTTGAAAACAGGTAGATGTTGTACATATGTAAGTAAGCTACTTTGAGTCTTTCCCTATTTTTATCCAACTCAGGTCTCTTTTCGGCCCCCACCCAATCATAAGATTCCTCTTTACCCCCAGCTTTGGGTTTAATTGGCTGACTTCATCCAGACATAAGTAAGTATATGTACGTCTGTGCTGTAGGAACTTAGTGCCCACCATCCTGCCTAAGACAGATGGTGAGTGGACTCGACTCGCGCGACCCTGGACCTTGTAAACCGGCTCAGCCCCCAAATCATTCAAACGAAACGAAATCTCTACGTGTGGTATGCTGTACAGATTTTCCGCTATCCCTCAGTATTAGTCAGATGTTACGCAGTTGTTGTCGCTAAACATGCCCCATTATCCCTTCTATCCCCTCATCCCCTAAGTACTTTTCCTTCTCAAGGAGGCGTGTTTCGATGGGGAAGCAAGAGAATTAATTCCTAAGCTAGTACAGTATACCTACAGCCCTACTATCAGTAGCATGATTTGCAGCGCTCGGCAGCGACTAGTATAGTAGTGTGTAGCTTGGCTAGTATCAATCTGGTCCGGGTTGGTCCTTCTGACTGGAATCCATCTGGGGCTTGCTTACCTGATGTAGTATAGAGTGGGGTAGGGCCCTAGGTTCCATACCCGTGAAGTTGGGTTTGCTGGGTTTGCTGGGCTCGCTACCACCATGAAATAGGGCTAGTTCCGAGCTGAACCCCCCAAGCCCCCCCTTGTCTATGAGGTATCTATACTTTGCCTCTATACTTGCTACTTTCTACCTCCCTTAGTACTCTGTAGATAGATGCCTTACAGTACCTACCTACCTGCTGTATCCTGTACGTAAAGTATTAATCTCTATATCGATAACTTTTATTTCATCTCCTGGTCTTGTTTATTCGTTCTTCTGCTCTCTCGTTCCGGGTCACCGCGAGTCCTCTACTTATAAGCTCGATGCGTCGCTGAATTCGCCAGCTAATATGCCACCTTTTGCGGAAGGTCCAACTCTCGTCATTTGGCGTGCATCCTACCCCCAAACATTGCTATCCGAATGAGCTTCAGAACCTAGACATCGTGCTCTCCGAGAGTGCGAACCGCATCTCATACTCATGCCTTTCCTCCTCCAACAGCAGACCAGCGATAGAGCCAGAGCCAGAGCCAGAGCTAGAGCCATGTGTTTCACGGTATGTCTTTCTGGGACCTTCTACTTCTATTACTGATCGTTGCGCTTCCTCCCAGAAGCCGAAGTCGCTGTCCAAAGCCCGCGCCGAATCGCCGCCACACCGCCGCCTGACATTCAACGCTCATGGCACCCAAGCTATTTCCTCACTGAAACGTGCGCTGAATATAGGGCTGTTTATTGCGCCCACTGTTATACACCTCCATGGCGATGGCGGAAAGAGAGACATCTACCTGAGTGCTGCCATTCAGCGCTCCCTACGACAATTATACAACGAATTGCGCCGAGATGAACCCAAATTGACCCGTGCATTCTTCCAGTCCTTCTTAGGAGAACACCAAGGGGAGCCGCCAGACAAGGTTTCCATGACACTTGCGGAAGACACGTACTCGTTTCAACGATTCCTTGAAGTATGGTGGAGGGGATTCGGCCTCGAAATAGAAAAACCAGTCGCCCTTGACAAGAAGGATCTAACAAAACCACTCACAAATTACTTCATCGACAGCAGCCACAACACATACCTTGCCGGCAACCAATTAAGCGGGAAAGCCTCGGTCGAGACCTATAAGCGCGTCTTACTCCAAGGGTGCCGATGTGTCGAAATAGATGTCTGGGACAACAGCACATCTTCGTCCCCTGCCAAGTCATTGGCAGGATCCGCCAAAGACATTCCAAGATCCGAACACTCTCAACGATTCCCGACGAATACTCTGCACACAGCAGCAGCACATGTCAAAGCTGCTGTAGATGACAAAATTGATCGGACGCGGCTCTTTCTTGGTGTTGAAAAGATCCATAGTTACAGTCCAAGATGTAGCAAGTTCAATGTCTCAGGTTCATCATCGCTCGATCGTGAGAATGGTCTCTCTCTAGACCTTCCCGATGCTGATGACAGGGCTAATGTCGAGCAACCCTCAGGTGGATGGAAGCCCGTGCTGCCGCTGGATGAGCCAATCGTCATGCATGGATGGACGTTCAACCAACCCATAGGGTTCCGCCAAGTATGTAAGGCAATTCGGGAGGTTGGTTTCAAGACAACACATCTGCCCATCATTATCAGCTTGGAGGTCCATGCTCTTGCAGAGCAGCAAGAGAAGATGGTCCAAATTATGAAGGAGGAATGGGCTGGATTGCTCGTTGAGAAACCTCATGAGACATGCCCCAATGGCCAGATGCCGCGACTCGAGGAACTACTCGACAAGATCCTGGTCAAGGTGAAGAAGACCTCCTTAAGCACAGAGAACACAATGACTATGGCCTCGTTGGCCTCAAAGGGCACAGCTGTAGAGAACGATGCTGCTTTCGCGGCGGACGACGATCGACCAGTTAAACGGCCCCAGCCGAAAGTGCCAATCTGCGAGAACCTAAGTAACCTTGCAGTGTATACTCATAGTGAGCATTTCGTCAACTTTGAGTCGTTCACTCTCAAGTCGCCCTCTCATATCTTCTCCATAAGTGAGAATAAGATCTTAGATCTGTGGGAGACAAAGCGAGACGAGCTTTTCGCCCATAATCGGGATTTCTTCATGCGGGCGTATCCCAAGGGCATGCGCGTCAATTCATCGAATCCTGATCCCTCGCAGTTCTGGCGCAGAGGTGTCCAGATGGTCGCAATGAATTGGCAAAAGTGGGATGAGGGTATGATGCTCAATAAAGCCATGTTTTCAGGCGAGCATGGCTGGGTCCTCAAGCCCGCCGGTTATCGCAGCGACGACAAGGAATTGAGGGTTCAGACTAACGCAATTTCTTACCGCACATTTGACCTCATTATCACCGTCCTAGCAGGACAACACATTCCGCTACCTGAGGGTATGCCACGTCACGAATCACATTCCCTCCGCCCCCTGGTAAAATGTGAACTTCATATCGAGAAAGCCGAAGAGCGGTCTCGGGGCCCTGGCGAGGGAGGCGTCAGGTTACGTCCTGTTGACTGGAAGAAGCAGACGGCTAGTGGGAGGACTGATCACCCGGAATTCGATAGGGAACACCGGGAACTCGCCTTCAGAGGCATCCACAAGGTCGAGGAGTCGCTCAGCTTTGTCAAGTAAGAATCCTTTCCCTTCTATTATCGTACTATTTGCCCGTTGTCGGCTCTGACCGCTTGGGTCGCGACCCTGGAGGCGCCCAATTAATATTTGAGCGGCTCAACTTGCATACCGAGAAACGAGCTGTCATATGCAAGAGGCCGTCAAGTGACAACAGGATTACCTCCGTGAAGCTCGCTGCCTGTCAGCAGCGGGCCGAAATTATGACAGCCCGATCAGGTATTGATGAGCTAGCCTGTCGCAATCCACTATTCTCGTCCTACTCCCTATTTCACTTTCTATTTCTCGTCTTTTTCCGCGGCGGTACTGCTGTGCTTCCGCCACTTTGACTAATATTTTTTCTCCATGTAGATTTCGGGTTGAACATGAGCCGTCTCGGATCATATCTCTGAAAGACTCGTTTGCGGGCTGGGCATGCATTCGCTTGGACCGGTTAGCGACTGGTTATCGACTTATCCCCCTTCTAGACCACGAGGGCAACGAGACTACGGGCATGTTATTCGTAACCGTTCAAAAGAGTTATCGTCAGTAATGGTTACCTCGGATCATCGGAAACGTTTGCCCAGGGTCGCACTTGATACATCACTTGCATGGCGTTGACGAGTCTAGTCTCTGCTTGCTTGCATGATATCCTCCCATAAGATAGGGGTATAGCGGAGCAGTTTATTGCTGGACGCCGTGTTAGTCCCCTGAAGTTCCGGTCTATTTTGTTGGATACGTCCAGACTGACCTCTTGTATGAGCAGGTCTGTTCGTATGCGTTCTAAACAGCGGGGCATGCATATTTCCTTTCGTCGGTTATCAGCTCGGAGTCACACTTGGCAGCATGGATACATAGTTTAGGATACCCAAAGACGGCAACATGGTGAAAATGCCGCTCGCATTTTGCATTTTTATTTAAGCTGTTTTCTTCTATCGCTTGGTTCAATTTAGCGTAGGAACTTGGCATTGAGATGTACTATGTAGACATAGCGCTGCGTCCCGCAATAGACGGCATTTCTTTTGCTTTCGCGATTTCCAACGTGGTAGATGTGTGACATGACTGTCTCGCCCAATCACAAAGGAGCCATGATTGCTTCCCTACCTATATGTTTCCCATTTCCGTGGCCGAGAAAAAGGCTTACTATCCCGGATCTGGGCATTCCGGCAAATCCGACTGGGCGTTTAACAAACCTATCGTCAAAGGTCTTGGAAGAAGCCAGACAAGAGTCGGTCAACCGACCAAGGACGAGAGTTGGTACGCTAGGCAAGGGAACGCAACCGGGAAACTGGAAGAGTCGGTATGGCATGTATGATGTATGTGTACATATATAGAAAGCACGGCCGAATAGCATCGTGGGAATGTAAACCTAGCTACATGATTCCGAGCGCGGACTACGTAATCTATCCCGTGTCGGTTTACGGCCTAGATTGGCAGGGGATGATGTAAGCCGGGTGATCGCCCATTTGTCGAGGCGAGGACTGGCGAGAGATCCGGATGGATAGGAAGGTTGCAAAGGAATCCCATGTGGCATGAGTTTTTTCTGCTCGATCGATCTAGGTATCTGATCTACGCTATCAATCCACCATCATTCGGTCTAGAACTTACGATATTTGGGGGTTGCATCGAGCGAGTGCGCGGTTGGCGTCGGGAGCCCGAATCTTTTACCCAAGTCTGGCGCTTTCCGCTCCTCCGAAGACCACGGGGCTAGGAGGTACAGTAAGTA
Source organism: Hypoxylon argillaceum (assembly GCA_022495175.1). NCBI lineage: Eukaryota > Fungi > Ascomycota > Sordariomycetes > Xylariales > Hypoxylaceae > Hypoxylon > Hypoxylon argillaceum. The sequence goes on from MU378118.1 coordinate 170,764, forward strand.
TCTAGAGTCGACGAGTCGAGATCTTCTCTCGTCCGATCTATCTGTCTTTCTGTCTGTACGTATGTACGGCTATGGCGTGCCGCGCTAATGCCGAGAGACCCGTGTGCTTCTTACCTGTGTCTGTGCGCCACCCTACGGCAAGATGAGAGAGTCCTCGCAAAGTTGATGGGTCGATTAGGGCGAGGAGGATAGCGGGCGATCATGAGATAGGCCAAAACCCCCCTTGCGCGGGTTCTTGTACAAGTAAGGGTAGCTGCGTTAAGCCGTTCTATATGAGCGAGTCGATGTAGGGTACGTGTATGTATGCGTGTGTAGCGCGATTCTCCCCACTCCTTCTTCTAGTTTTTCAGTATTGACGACCACTCTCGTAGTGCTTTGGAGTTCCGGGATAGACGAGCAACTTCCCCGGATGGTATGGTGGTTAAGATAGAGAGCCTAAGGTAGGTCTGTCGTAGATAAACACTTTCTCTGGTCTTACATGTAAGTGAGAAGAGGAGGCATGGGGAGAGGGGCTCGGCCGAAGACGGGGGGTCGTGAATTAAGTTGAGCGACATATTAGACGCCAAATTTGAGCCCCTAGCTGGAGATCAAGGCTGAAGAGAGTTGACAGCCGCGAAGGCGTGGCTTGAGAGCGGGAGATTAATGGGTGCATCCGCATCCCGCCGGTGGGAAACATTGCAGCTGTCAGACTACCGAGAGACGCCCTTTTCGGTTAAGGGGGCTCATGCAGGTACGTTAATACCGGGCACGAACAGGATGGAATATTGTTCCGGACGCGTCCTACACGCACTGGGTTTGAAGAGAAAATCCTCGCTTTTCGAAGAAGAGCCTCATTGTGGTCACGCCATGAGTATAGAATGACAAGCCCCTCCCCTTGATTTCGTTCCATATGTACGACTGAGACTAGAGCATAGAAGTCCGACGTGACCGCCCTCTCCGTGTGCTTATCCGGCTGCCTTGGGCATCAATTTAATATGACGTGTATTTTGTATCGAGAAACCCTCTTTACGCAGGATCCCGAGGAGCACCACAGGCCGTTTTAGACGGTGTGATGGTAGATATGACATGCGGCTATCCGCGAACCATCGGATTTGAACATGCTGATTTGCTAGTTTATTTCCCGGTAGCGGTGGCCTCCCGGTTGTGGATTGAACACATATGCATCGGACTTGTCCTGGTCTGCGAACTTGACCTCGTGTACGTCCAGGGAGTTCACTGTCTTAGCCTCAGATCGTAGATCTCTGCAGTTTGCCCTGAGCTGCATATGTTAGATAGCGATGGCTCGGGAACTCATTGGCGAGGTCGGAGATGGTGTGCTGGTTCTGGCGCCTCCTGTCTCGGATCAGTCGTCGGTGTAGGCTCGATACGCCCGGCGCAAATATATTCTGCAGCGTAGGATTTAGGCCTGGGACACATCCGACAGATCTCGGACCGCTTTAGCCATATGACGGCAGCTACGGCAATATAGAGCTGAAAAGCAGATGTTGTCATGTGGCGGTGTCGTTCAAACCAATGGTAATTATATCGGCGGCGGCAGCGGCGGCGGCGGTAATCTCCTCATCAAGCATGTCGCCAGATCAGTATACTTACCTTTCTATTACATATCGGCACCGCATGTTACAGTAGGGTAACAAGTCGCTGCTAAACTATATTTAGAGTCAAGCCGCAACGTCATATCTATTCGATCATTGTGAGCTCATACATATAGAGCGAACTGGGGTGACTTTTTACGACTGGTCATATCCGTGATGTTCACAGCAGACCACACACTGACCTGTAAGGGTTGGATTGGGATGTCGTGTGAACATAAATGTATGCGGGCGGCAAATTGTGACTAGACAACTCGCATTGTTCATTGGAGCGCGTGGGAGCATTTTGAGCGGGAGCATTTTGAGACACCTGTGCCGCGCAATCCAAATAAAAAGACCCGACACATGGGTTAGGTGACTCTCAGGACGAAGGGAGTCGTCTCGGTAATGTAGGTACCTACGGTAAATATCAGAGCGGGTAGAGCCGAGAGGAGACGAAAAAGGTCTAAGCACAACAGACACCGTCTCCGGACCCCAAGGATTGCACCCCGACATACCTCCGATCCTAATTCTACAGCATAGCGCGCTGTGACTAAGAGTACGGGAGCAGTAGCAAAGGACAGAGGGTAAATAACCACACGATAGATTTGCGCCCAAACCTATGCTGCCACCACCTGATTTCTCAAATTCGCATCGCCGTTGAGACTATATCCAAGTCGGATTACCAGGAAAACTGAAATAAAAAAATAAAAACTAAAGAAAAATAATAAAATTCCGAGCTACCGAGGTCCTTTGGTGGGGCAGTGTAGTGTTCTCGCTTTAAAATGTATTAGATAGTAGGTGTTCGGGGATCGATGTCAGCTTGTTGTCGCCAACTTGAGGTGGCCCTCAACTTGCCCCCAAGCAGGATACCTACGCATATGCCGTGTGACGTAACTGAAACATAGGGATTCGCTAGTGGTGAACGCCATCGAACGATATATGCCCGCCGGGCAAGTAACCGGTTGAGTGCTTGCGGATCTAGAATAAGAAGTGTGGTCATTCTGAGGCTGCCGCTATCTTGCTGCTCATCGGCATATCTCGATGCTTTGGTAAGGCAGCCTTCGAATTCTCCGTGTGTAGCTTTCATATAGATAGATGAAGCCCAAGTCCGAGCATGAACACTTGGACAATGGTAACTGCGCTGCCAAGGCAAAGGGGGCAACACTACATATATGAGATATTTCCCTAGCTTTACGTAGCCAGCCGTATAATGAGACTGCGTATATTCTCTTTTTATTCTTATGCAGTAATTCGAGGTTACCTGTTTAACTACCTCACAGGCTTAGCATAGCGATCAAAAAAAAAAAAAGGTGGACTTTCTAGGGTTGTAGTGTAATCTGTAATGTGATCTGTCAAATAGGACGATTATGACGCGCGCATGGTGGTCGTACGTGTTCGTCAGGGTACTGTAGATCATATTACACGCTCGTTGCTCTAATATAAGTGATAAACCCTGTCGGATAATCAGCTAAGTGTAAATCCAACAGCCCATACAAATCTAGGACAATGCAAAAAAGTTGGTGGCTCGCGTCTATGCATATGTCTGGACTCGATTATTAATAAAGACTTGCGCATCCACCCTGACGTAAACTCGGCTTAGCAAAATATACATTTTAATTTATCGATCTGGACCTGTCAAAACAGTTGGGTGACAAGTCATAGAAAAAAGAAACGAAGTTTTGGGGAGCCCCAGTCAAACCCCAGTCAAACCTTTCGACAGGGTATCCGGGTTGTCTGTCGACGGGAAGACGGCTCCAGCGATGTAACGCTAAGAGAACAAGGGTGATCTGAATATATAGAGATGCTCGAAGAAGGGCAAAAACGGTTTACAATTGACAAAAGGGACACTGGATAGTATCCAGTAAGTACAGAACGATGCATAATTGTTTAATACCAATACCCCACGTGATAAGCTCGCCCAATGACGGACAAGACATGTAAATACCTCACCCAATAAAAACTACCCGGAGCAGATGCCGACCATCTCTATGACCTGTCAATCTACTTGCCATAAACCTGCCGACCTACACAACTTAATCCCTTAACCACGGTAATCAACGGCTATCGCCAACGAAGACTCGGCCTCCATCAACATATCACAAATACGCACATATAAGCAGGTAACATGACTCCGCAGTAACACCGCTGATTGAATGAAGGACATGCGAGGGGGTTGCAGATAAAACTACCCACTACCTACCCACTTCCTACCCAGCAGATTGTCCAAAATAGACACCGTAGAAGTTGGGAGGACCTTGGTTTATGTAAATCTCCAGCTTACCAACAGAACACGGGGATTACCCTAGTCTACCTATCTACGTACCTACCTAGGTAAATTATACTTACCTGTTTAAACAACTAGGCGCGTTTTGCGACAAATATTCATTGGCATGTACCTAGGTACTATTCGCGATGCCCTTTTTTATCTCCGTCAAAGTTGCTGCTGGCAAAATTGATAGGCTTCTACTGTACACGCATACGGCTGTCGCTTTTACACGTACACGGTAACAAAACGTTACTTACTAAGGTAAATAGCAGAAAATTAAGCTAATAAATTTCCGCCAAAGACTACTTATACTTACTTAGACTTTCTAGGTAATATGGTTGATATGCAAATGCGTATAGACAGCTTAGCGTAAGCCGTCTTTGCTCTGCCTTATACCCTATGCTACCCTCAACCATAATGGGATCCGCAAGATTATTTGAACTATACCATATAATGGCACCAATAGCCTCCACAGTGATACACAGGACAGTACAGCACAGTACAGCACAGCACATCATTCCCGAGATGGTCAGACGAGCCTTCTATGTCAGATCGATCTTCTATGTAGAGATTTTATGTCTTATTGACCTATAGGAACCTCATCATGTCCATACTAAACCTCCTTTCGTCCTTTGTTCTTTGTACCTGCTCATATCCATCCCTATCTCCTCTCATATACTCTCTTTCCCCTGCCTCTCATCTGCTCCTCCTCCTCCTCGCAAGAGATATTATTATTATTATATGCATTGAGAAACTTGCCACTCTCTGTAGACCTACCCTCTACACCATTGACTTCTACGTACTACAGTTCTTAAGCCTCTTATCGCTCGTGATAGTTGTGGCATCATACCCGTCGTACCAAGGCTTACTAATCTTGTTAATCTTGTTGCTCCAAGCCAATCGCATGCGTCGTCTAACGTCTTGATGACGAGCATTGCGCCGGACGACTGAAAGTGGTTTCAGTAGAACGGCCACATCCCCCCCCCCCCCGCCTGTCTATATTGTACACTTGGTGGGGGTGCCCAATATCTAGGCAGTTCCTATCATAAGAGCCAGGATTCTCTTTGTACTAGCGGATCCCCTTCCGCCATACATACACATTGCAATAGAATCCTCTGGAGTAAGGCGTATGAACAGGCCATACACTATAAGAATGTCTCCTTATTTCCAGAATCCCTGTTGGGTTGTTCTCTGACCGCCTCGTTTCTGTGCCGCTAACCTTGCTTTGATCGTGTACGGCTACACACATGGGTGATCCGCATTAATCATGCTCGTTGTTTCACTGCTTCCTTGACCCACCTGATAGATCACTACCGGGATATGTCTACCCTAAGGAGGATATATACAAAATCTCGCACGTGCTTAGTTTACGCCAAAAATCTATATATGCCACCCAGCGTCCGTGAGTTATACTCTCGTGAAAACATACCCACTACCACCATACTTTAAGCTCTTCACGCCACATCTTCACTTAAACGACCCCTATCCACATTTTTCTCTTATAACTATTCCATCTCACAAACCTTCAACATCAGAATGACGGGATCTTGCAGCTCAGAATCTAACCACGCATGCCCACTCGTGAATATGTCTGGTACTGTACGTTTACATCCTTCCACTATTATAGAACCATCACTGACTTCGTCAAAGGCGCCTGGTAAACGATGCCCAACTTGCCGAGCGGCCGGGCGAGAGGTTTGGGTCTTCGCTGGGCGAAGCTGCCCCGTCTGTGCCACATACGTTGCTTAGACAGGTATGTAGGTTGCGATGTTCATAACAGATACTAGCTGATCACAAAGCACAGATAAGTTAGCAAGAGACAAGGGCCGATGTAGCTCTTACCATCCTTATGGCATCTGCTGAGGCTATATCTCCTCTGGCCCAAATACGCTTCGCTATTAAATATGGATTCGCTTCACATTCTTTCATAGGGTGGGGATGTCATGACGTCTCAAAGCTAGCTTGGCTTTTGTGGATAATAATTGGATGGCTGCTGAATAAACCAGCCCAGGACCAGGGAGCAAAGGACTGAAGCCTCAACGTTGAGCACGGAAGCCTAACGCTCTGAGGATATTTCTATTGCTAAAACAGGGTTCGAATTGGCGGTCATCAAACTGACTGGGGCGTAATCCCTCCTTTGAGATTCCGGCGTTGCTATATAGCATACTGGAATACACGCAATAGCGTACTCGCTGATCGTCAAGCTTCATTCGTTAGCATACAAACTGAAATCGAAAGATCATTGTGCGAATCAGACTCATAGAGACGCTGTGCTAGCTACTCATGGAAGTACAATACTAGTTGTTGTGCAATCTCCCTTTTTTCTCTCGTCTTACAAGATTAAGAAAGCATACGTAGGTCAAGATTCGTAACACCTGGAGCTAACAAGGGACTAGGGAACAACAAAATGTACCACATGAAGCTAGGATAGACCTTCGTCTCACCTCAGCTCCCCAAACACAATCCGCCAGCCACCAGCAACACCACACCGGCCCCGTATTATCATTCCACAGCTCGTTCAGCGACTGACGATACCACCGGCATCTGCTCGTCCCGAAAAAGGGCATGTATACGTTCCGGGAAAGTAGCCCGTAAAGGCTAGACTGCATCAGTCGTAGCTTAATGCATGATTACCTCAAAGCACTCGCGAATCCGAACTCCCCCCAGAATGAAGCTCGGAGGCCATTCTATCCCGAACCTCGTGTCCTTGGATCGCCTGCGCGTGTGATGGAAAATAAAGTGCCCCTACCCAGTTAGCGTCTTGTTAGCGAGAGCCGGCCCTCTCCACTCCGGCTCCGGCTCCGCCATTCCGGCCCGCCGATAGGCCGCATCCCCACCCTGTTCTTAACGACCCCTACTATTTACATACATGCACGTATAGTACATAATATCGAGGGTCTCGTGTAATGGTTACATTCAAGTCCTCTTAGGCAAGTAGTATCCCACACGAAATAAACTGCCCGTACCCTGCTCGGTGAAGGAGAATGGGGGTTGTATTCTACGTGCTAAGACTCTAGCTTCTTTTCTCTAGCAAACTCGATTCCTTGGCTCAGACTAATACTACTTTGTAGGAGAATGCATAATAAGGTTTCCGATTGACGACATTCCCTCCAGATAAAGGTGTCGTCTAGGGTTCGTTGAATAATTTGTCAGCGTCTGCGATACACTTTGTACGTGGCAGGACAATTAGCGTCGTCGGATTATCTAAGGAAAGGAAGGGTATCATCGCATGCTACAGAAAACCCGTGACCCCGACCACACCTAAAAAAAACAGGAAATTATTACAAAATTTATAGATAGCAAGACAGAATATAACTCAAGGCGATTTATCTCTGTTGAAAGGAAAATTGATGCCGCTCATTTCCGAAAAGGGACTAATAGTATCTTCAATAGGATCTAAATCACAGCGAACGAGAAGTCTTGTCCTCCTACTAAGTGTAAATTATGATAGCGCGAGCGTACAAGCTGCTGGAAGAAAAAAAAATTATTTACAGGCCTAGTCTAATATCTAAGATATATCAGGTTGTTTACAGTATTATGGGTGCTCCTTAGCTGGCTAGTCAGGCCGGTCCTCGAGGCCAAAACTTACTTCATCGTGTTTCACCTAGTGTCTAAAGTCAAAAAACCTCTGAGAGTGCCATCGTGACCTTCGTTAAGTCTCTAGATTGTGGCATGTGCCTTCCGCTCGTTCCGTTCTAGTATGCGCCTTTTAAAACCATAGCCAAGTTAGTTAAGAATATGCAACCACCACTTATTTCGTACATGCCGAATCATGGCTGCGCCGTGATTATAAATAGGGTCATATTTAATTTAGAATTTAAGCATAATCTTTGCTGCATGTTTAGCGGCAACTGAAGATCCCGCAGTGCTATATCACGAACACTGAGAAAGAAGGCTGGCAAAATCCAAAGAAAAGCAGAGAAATTGTTATTACACGCTAACATCCGAATGCAAACAACCCTTATTTTAATTCCCAGAACACCAACTCATACGCGGTGCTCATTTTGGACAAATTTCCTTACGTAGCCCTCGAATCGTAGAATGGGTGCCCAAAAACCCACCTCTTTATACCATAAATAAACTACCTACAAAATCATCTTGAACGTTGAAACCGAAAACACACTTATCAAACCTAGCACGTTTACATCATTGCTTGTATCGTGAGGGGGGTCATATTACGGCCCGATTAAAGTTCGTCATGGCCAGGCAGGAATGTCGGTGCGCCAGGGACCCAGTCGAGAGTAGTCCCGAGGCAGGGGTTGTTGTCGGGGGCCGAGCCCTCGTCGAAGATCCAATCCTTATACGGTCGACCAGCGCCGCTAGGGATAATCTGGCCATTGACACATTGGCTCGCTGAAGGTTTGACACGTTAGTGAGGCCACGGAGGGGGAGCTCGTGGAGGATGGGGGAGGGGGAGGGGGAGGGCAGGCATACCGTAGTAAGCGACGAGGTCGACGCGTTCGCACTTGGCCGGCCTAGAGCTTGGTCCTTGGAATGCGATATGCACGGTTCCGTCGGCAGTCTGGCAGAATTCTGCCTCGCCGCCGGCAAATGCCGCGCTGTACCAGTGTAGCACCCCGCGCTCGATACTGAAAGTCGTCGTGATGGGGCCCCAGGGTACAACCTGAAACGGCATGTTCGCGGCACCAGGGTCGGTAGCGACGAATTTGCCACTCGAAGATAATTGGCCGTCGTGGAGAGTAAACAAAGTTGCCTTATCGCAGATGTCTGGGCTAGCCGTGCCGGTGCCGCCGACGAATCCTTTGACTAGAATATGACGGCGTAGGTCCCAAGCACCGGGCCGCTTCTGAGTGGTGCATGGTGCTACTTCTAGGATGATAGGGTAACCGTCAGGCAGATTGGTGATACCAGCAACATCATATCCGGTAGCAGTACTTGAAGGGCTGGCTGTCCCATAGGAAGCTGTCCCTGAGGAAGCTGGTTCATGGGAAGCTACCCCATAAGCTATCTCATAAGAAGCTATGCCATAAGAAGCTGTTCCATAAGAAGCTGTGCCGTAAGAAGCCGTGCCATGAGAAGCCGTCCCAGAAGGCGCTATCCCGGAAGAAGCTATTTCATAGGCAACTGCCCCTGGGGGAGCTACACCATAGGACACTGTCCCATAAGCACTGCTCGTTGGCCAGATCGTGCCATTACCCCCGGGTGCTGTGCTATTCCCACCTCTGGTTGGTACTCCAGATAGGGAACTAATGGGACAGCTTGTGGAGGCGCGGCCACTAGATTGAGAGGATCGAGTCGTCGAGGTGGACGTGCATCGAGAAGACTCAGTTTTTGTGGTACAAGTAGATTGAGAAGACCCAGTCGTCGAAGTGGAAGTGGAACAAGAAGAGCTAGTGGTTGTGGAGGTGGATTGCGAAGATCTAGTTGAAGTGGTAGGAGTAGATAGAGGAGATCTAGTTGTTGATGTAGTAGTAGATCGAGTAGTTGAAGTAGAAGTAGATTGTGTGGTGGATCGGATGGTTGTAGTAGTAGTAGACGCAGTCGTCGAGGTGGTAGTTGACGGAGTCGTTGAGGTCGAAGTGCTACTACTCGTCGATGTACTTACGGTGATAGTAGTAGTTGGCAAGCTGGTCATTGTGCTTGACGTAGTGGATGAACTAGCTGCGTACAATGTCAATATCACTCGTTATGGTTATGTCGAAACATAAGAAAGCTACAAATGCACTGGAATGGTTTCGAATCATTTAATCCGAGCCCAAGACCGAAATTCCGAGTGCTTTGAACGATATTGCAAAGGATATTAGGGGGAGAGTAAGGTTAGAAATTTAAGACTTACAAGCACTACTCGTACAAGAATAAACGACGGTATGAGACCATGACGAGGTATATAGTTGAGCCCATTGATTAGGTGTCACATCGGACCTGGCGTAAAGTAAAGGGCCTTTATCACCACCGCAGTTCTGTTGAGCCGATCCTGGGCACTATAACCACTGGAGTCAGTAATTACTCTTTTGCGTAGTTCTACAGCTCTCGAAACATGCTCCCTAAACATGCCCCTGAGACAGTTCGAGAGCTCTCAAGTTACTAGAAAGAGAAGAAAATGACTCCAGGGGTAGCTCACTGGCTGATTGCAGTCCTCCATGGCACCGTTCGGGGTAACATTAGACTTGAGGGTATCTCCACAAGCACATTGACTATTCGGAGGTGCGCCATAGAGGGCAGCGAATCTATGGTTGTTCGAATCGCAAAACTTTACGCACGTATCTACATTGATAGTGTTGTTAGGTATCGTAGCTGTCGTGACGGCGTCAAGTAGGTCCCCGACCAGAGTGTTCTGCCAGCAGCCGTAGTTCACGAAGGCATTAGCAGCAGGGCTAGCGGTGGCGACGAAGCTCGCTGAAGCTGACATTGTCCTGGCTGCATATTTCACAACAGGCGAAGCAGCGCGAGCTTGGATGCTTCGTGGCGTCGGAAAGCAGTCGTATCCATCCGGCGCTGGATCGTCGACATCGGGATTCGCCATTCCGGGAATTATTGGGGTGAAGCATCCCATGAGTTGAGGATTCGCATAGACCGGGAATGGACCGCTTCCAGAACCGCAACAATCTTGTCCAGTACACCCGCTATAATCACGATTAGGAAACTCCCTACAACGATGTGGACAATGATGGGGTTATCTTACGTCCTCTGGCTGGGATCGGAGCAATGTTCAGAGCAACCATTCGTGTCAGAGCTCACCTGTGATGTCTTTTTATTAAATTCAGAGCCACAGTTGCAATTGATATTCCTGCCCCCATAATATTAGTAAATTCATCTGGAATATTAAGAATAGAATAGAGTTATACGTACCCCTGATTCGCGTCTCTGGCCATATACGCGTAAGGCATCCCCAAATCTGCGCAGTACTGTAGGCAAGTAGCGGTTGATTGTACTGATACGGATGTCACAGAGTCAACCGCAGAGGGAAATCTGGCGTTCTTGAAGCATCCGAGGAGCGCGTAGCCTTGGGCAATTATCGCAAAGTCGGTTAACTTCCTCTCGTCGGGAAATGATGGGTCAACGAAGATACGCGCACCCCGGTTTGAACCGCAATTTTCACGGCGGTCACCGCCGCAAGGAGGCCACTGATTGTTGTCCGCGCCTGTAGTGCATACTGTATCGGAATTCGCATCAATGAGATTGCTGAGAGTGACATTAGCCCCGCCAGTTGTTGTGTAATCCAAGCTGCTTCCACAGTGGCAGCCCTTATCCCAAAGAGCAGCGTATTTAAAGCCATGTGCTCGACACGTCTGGGCGCAGAAATAAGGAGTAATCGTCATGTTGACAAAATCTCCGATGTCAAAGTTGATATAACTCCTCGAATTATCTGCCGTAGCAGCTGGGTCCCAACCAGTTGGCGCAAAGGCGAACGGCGCTGAAGTTGTTGCCGCACACCCCAAGTATTGATAGTTGTACCTGGCATTGCATTGTACGCCAATGTCCTGGTAGTAGAAGCCTTGGGCCTTGACCACAGAACTCAAGGCTCCTAATGAGGCGAGAGCCGTGACTCCAACGCGCATCGACAATCCCATGTCGACGAGTCTGGCCCCTGGAGGCGTCGTCGCACGGATGGGGAAGTTACTAGAACTCTGAACTATAAAAGAGGGAATGAAGAACTGAGCGTGATGAGAGTGGTGGCGTTGATAGATATGGTAATGACAGAAATGAAGACCGAGAGTTGACGAACTAGATATCGGCGGAAGGCGTGATACTTGAAGCACGGAATATGCTCTAAGGGATTTATGCGCCTCAGCTAAAAGTCCTAATAGTTGAAAATGTCTCGTGTTAGAACCCTCCGGCAAATACGCAAAGCGCCATTCTAGCACGCTTATGGCCTTCCCCTAGCTTCATTGTGGTCGATTATCAAGTAGCATTCACGAACTATCGGTTTTATTAAATTCGGCAGCCCTCTTCTGCCTTTGGAATGAGGGCGGTGGTTCTATATTTTGGCTTAATCCCCCTTCTTCACTCAACTCACTGACGCCACGTGTTGAGGGAGATCAGATTCCCGTAAGGGCTGCTGATCGTCGTTAGTCTCACCTAGTATATTGCCCCTATGTTAATGGCGAAGAAATGTGGAATAGGGAGAAACCAGCCTCCCAAAATTACATGCATTACCATCTCACTGAAAGCTTAATACTAATGTCGTGTCTCAGCACTCGAACGCTTTTGACTTGCAAGTTTCAATATCTTTGATACAATAACTGCGAACAAAACAATCATGTTCCGAACTAATACCTAACTCCTGTTGTATGCTCTACATGCATTTCAGCTTTCAAACTCTACAATCCTTTGCGTCGCATTATTTGCTGTATACATCCGTTCCGCTTGCGCATTATTGGCGTCAAGGTGCCTGGAACCGCCTGTCTCTTTGGTAGCCCCAGCGTCTGCGTCCGCGCCATCTAACAAATCTCTATCAGAGGATCGCACACTTCTTCTTTCTGCGTCTCCACTGTACGCCCCTGAAGACTTGATAGGGCCTTGAAGATCTTCCTCCTCTTCATCATCCTCATCCCTCTGCCCTGGTAGTGCGTTTTTCTCCAATTCGCGTTGTGCTTCTTCCATACGTCGTCGTACTTCTGCCGCAACGCGGGATGCATCTGTGACTATGTTGTCAAGCACACCTCGCAACCCGCGGCCAGCGCCCGCTAGTCCTGGCTGTGCTCCAGCTGAGGATACGGCAGCTGGGCGACTAAAATTTAGATTAGAGAAGGTTGTGAGTGACGAGGACTGGCTGGCCGCATTGGGCAAACCATCGATTATATGTAGTGAGGTGGGGAAGGAAGATTCAAAGAATTGTTCGAGAAGTTCATCTGCTAGAACAACCATGCGGAACGTAGGCAGCGTAATGTGGAGAGGATTTGAAGGGTCAAGTGCGACATTTGCTTTTTCAGATTGGGCCTTTGACACACTTCTCGCAGCGATATTTTCAACTGGTGGTTTGCCAATTGCTGGAGGTATTAGCTCATGATCAAGCTTCTTCTTGCCTCCAGTGTTTGGCATAGTCGAGGGACCTGCAAAAGCGAGAAGGTCCTCCTCCTCCTCTTCATCATCCCCGTCATCACCGATCGCAAACGTTCCTTCCTCAACTGATATATCCTCGAGTCCAGTTGGCGTATTAGGACTGATGCTCTCAATAGCTTCATCATGGTTGCGAGAATGATCAGGGTCAGCATATTCAAAACAACGTCTAATGAAGGCGCTGACACTCCCAAGGAAACGTTCATTTACAGTGCCACCTATCGGCGGGCTCAATGAAGCGCTATCCGTTTCTATCATGCCGTTTAGCATCGTCGTTGAGTTGGAATGACTAAGGGCCCCTTCGAGCCCCCGCCTAGAAAGGAATAGAAGTGCTTCCGAGACTCGTAAGATACCCTCACGATCTACTTTGCCATCCCCGTCATCATCGTAGAGCTCGAAAAAGTAGGTGATGGTACCCATGATGTCCCTCCCTCCCTTAATTTGAGCTAGTCCAGTAACGACATTCTGTAACGTTAGACTTGAACTATTGGTCACATCCCATTTACGAAAAAGCCTTTGCATAAACTCGTGATTGGCCGGTTCCGGACCACTGCCCCATGGTGAAAGTGGGTTAGGATCAGACCGTCTAAAGCTTCCAAAATACGAATTATTGTCTGAGGCAGGATCGCGTCGAGAAACCGCTGGCGCATCTGAAATTGCCCATTTGGAAATACTAGCTAAGAACTCTCGGAACGCATCATAATCCATTAGACTAGTGCTAGGGCCAAGACCGACTCGACCCCTCTCAACACCGTGGTCATGGTGCTCTGCGAATGCTTCACTGGCTCTCGTTTTGCTAGCCTTTGCACGACGAAGTTGTTCTTCCTGAATGATGCAATCGCGCTGTTGCCGCTCGTATAGAACCCCGTAAAACCGATCATAGAGAGCACCGAGTTCCTCTGGGCTTAGAAGCTTGCTGTCAGGGCCTAGATTACGGATAGCTGTTCGTTTAGCGAAGTTCTCAATGTTATTGAGGACTGCGTCTTTATTTTTCAGCCGTAGGTCTTGTATGGTACTGTGTGTGATGGCGGAGAATTCTTTGAAAGCGACAACCATAAGTTCCTGAAATCGATTGATCGCACGTAGCTTAGGGTTCTCGGATTTAGGGTGTGCGGACTCATCTAGACGTGAGAAGTAAGATTTGAGGACTGAAATAAAAGCGCCATCATCTGTTGCATCGAGCAGTTCTTCGCCGTTGATCCGTAAGATAGCCAAACCGACCTGAAAAAGAACCTTGGGTCCCTCGACAAAAAAGACGTCCAGAACTCTAAAGGCAAATACTAGCGGCATAGAGTTGATATAAAGAGATAAAAACCAAGGAAGAGACACGACTGAGAGTTGAACATCACTCTTAACTAGGTGCTCCCACAAAATGGGCATGGTCTTCTCGACGAGCGACTCAAACACTTTCTGATCCAGGAGTGTGCCGTACATGGTGGATGAATAGTATCCGGGCACTAGTTTGTCACATAGAGCCGAGAGTAGAAAAAAGGCTTGCGTTTCTGACATGTAGATAAGGAGGGCGGCTACCACGATATTCATAGCTTGACAATAACCAACGTCAGGGTTTATCCAACTGTAGGCAGTCAGAACCCGACGAAGCCGATTAATGCCATCTTCGCTTTGAAAGCCGGGGTACTCGGGAAGGCTGCGATTCAAATCCTTCTCTATTTCGTCAATAGCGAGGGACTCGCGACCCGAAAATTTGTCAAGAGTCTCGGTATAGAGTGTGGGGGTTTCAAGTCGAAGATATAATGAACCAGAGGTCAATTCCCACATCTCGCCCCTTAGGCGGTTGGGGAGTCCAACTCTTATCAGTTTGTGGAAGGTAGGTTGACGGATTAACGTTGCATTGCGGCCGTTATCGCGTAAATACTCAGCCCATAACCTCATCTTTGCGCGGTCTCTCAGCTTCTTTGGGTCGCCTGGGTATTTAAAGACTACGCCGAGGCCGGCGTCAGGGGACGCGGCATTCTTCTTTTCCTCGGGCCGTAGTAGGTATTCTGAATAGCACTCGGCTACAACCCTTTTCAGCTTGCCGACGCTCCCGACAGCTCCTCGCAGACCTTTCTTGAGCCCATCGCAAAACCTCTCGCAGGCCTGGCGGTTGCCGGCAAGCTGTATTGTGATTCTTTGCTCCCGGAAATCCTTGCGCTCCTTCAGAGCCTCCTTGTCCTTGGCCTGTTCTTGGCTAATTCCGTTCCAGGTTGTGAGCGCAAGGGAGAACTGGGTGGAACAGTGTGTCAGCCACGTGGAATCTACGAGAGTATCATGCTGTTTACCTGGAAGTTCTGGCTGTTTAAACGCTCGACGCGTCGTATCGCGCAGAGAGGAAAGGTGAAGCCGTTGCCGCTGGGCCCGGCACCATGGGTTTGGCCGGTGAAAGCAGAGGATGTAAAGGTACTAGCGGTCTGGGCGAAGCTCGACGGGGTGGTGGAGAAGCAAAGATAGGACTCGGAGAGATGTAGCCTTCCTGCATAATGCCAACCTCGATCGTGATCTTTGCCGCCATGGGTGACGTTCGATGGGGGGATGGTAAGTTCGGCGGGTATCTCAAATAGAGGCTTCTGGGAGCTTGGGAGACGGAACTGGCTTTGGAAGAGAGAGGCTTTGGAGGGATTTCTGTCGGAGTTGGTCAGGTTCAGGCCCTGCATGGGATCAATCAGCTGCTGGGCGGCCGACTGAGCCTTCTGGACAAAGCTCGAGATATTGAACATGGTTGCCGCAGCTCAGTGCGCTTGAGCACGTCGTCGACGATATGGGGGTTAATTCATAGCGGAAGTCAGCTTTCGGTGTTCGCACGATTAACGAGCCTGTTCCGTAATAAAGCGGGATGAAGGGTCAGATAATAGAGCGCATGTGCCTATGTCTAGGTGCTAGGTGGGTTGGTGGGTGGTTGTGTGGTTGTGGCCTGTATCTACAAAGTAGATAGATACTGGGTAGGTAGGTAGGTAGGTAGTCGGTGGTCCGTAGTGTCAGGTGTGACTGGAGATGGTGTCGTGGGGTTGGTCTGTTCTGCCTGCTACTTACCTACCTAGGTCTAGGCATTCATAGGCAGGGAAGGGTGCATCAGTGCAATCTTGGATTCTCTCGCTCAACTCCAGCCGCAACAATACCTACCTAGGTAGCTAGAGTAGGAGCATTGATGCTAATGGCAGGGGTAGGTCACTGTGGGTATAACGGCACATAAGTGACCCCCTAGTGTACATAAAGTACCTAGGTACAACTACCTAGGTAGCCTGGAAACATGAAGCTCTCCTGAATTTGCTGACTCAGCCACTGAACCCGTAAATGGTTAGATAATCAGTTACGATCTATCCGATAGTACCTAGTCACCACCACTTGTAAACTTATCTAAGCTTATCAAGAAGACAAAGAGAAGCTTATTGCGCGTGCTTTTGTTCAGGGTTCTGTACTGCGAGTACCTAATGGATAGAATTTTAGTAGCAAATAAACATTGGAAAACAGTCATAAGTCACTATTTTAACCGTGTCCTTATTAGAATAAATCCCTGGGTAGCAACTCCTAGATGCAAACCGGGACGGAGTTTGGTAAGTAGTATATAGCTACCGTTAATTGTGGTGGTAAAACACTATTTTGTATCGTATAACTTATGATAGAAGCTTACGTGCGCTGTACTTTGAGCTCACTGCCTGGAGATCAAATGTTATGCTATGTTACTTACATGAATTGGTGATTTTAGTCAATGGGCTAGGAGATCAATACCTATTCATCAGGCATCTCTGTTATCCGTGTCTTGCTGTGTCTTGCTGTGTAGCAACAAAGCTTATTTCCGTGTTGACTTTATTGAAATGGTGCCTTCCGAGGAGTGGCAAGATAAAAGTTTCTCTCTCATCCGGTATAAGTAGAAATTGAAGTACTGAAGAACCAGCTACCAGGTAGGTAGATAGTTCTATGAGATATACAATATTGTTTTGTTTTCAAGCACAATTCGCAAATGAAGAGACAAATAGATCTACAGCGTGTATGTAGATACACTATTACATTACACGGCTGGAATCAATGAACTTCTATGATACAGACTGTCTATTGGTTGCTGCCAATCATAACCCACGTTTTCTACCTTGTTTCTTTTACAGACTGGGTGTACAACATATACCTACGACATCCCTATGTATAGGTACAATGTAGGCTATATCGGCGTGAGATGAGGACCCCACTCTCCACCTTTCTCCATAACCCCGCCGCCTACCTACGACTATACATACATGTTCCAAATCCAGTCAGCATTTCTATAGGTAGGAGTTAAGGTACAGTACGTCATTGTTATAGGTCTATGGCGGATTTCGTCTTCCTGACCTCTGTTCCCAACCTTGCAATTACACATACATAGTACAGTACACTAATGTTTTAGATGGATGTCTCAATAATGCATACCTACCTATGTATGTTAGGAGCCTTCTAGATAGGCAAGGTCGAATTGCAATGTGAATCTTACAACGCTGCTGCTTCTCTGCGGTAGGTGGTGGTATCCTGTACTCTGTACCTGAATTCAAATACTGGATCATCGATCCTTCAGACTACCTACTACCTACCTCTCTAGAGACTACCTAACTAACCCAGTAGTCACTACCTGAGCGCACCGGCATTTTCAACATGGCTGACACGCTGCATCCAGATAGACAGGTACCTACCTACCTACCTACCTAATCTTACAAAATGAACTCCGCAGCATCCAGATGGCCCACGCCACCCGCCCGCCTGCCCGCAATGTTGTGCCTTAAGTATGCTTACCAGAGGTAGTATGCATAGGGTATCTAGTAGCGTACCTAGTGTAAAAACATCTTGGTGTCGGTGGGCGGGATCCATTGTCTGCATGTGGATCTGACATGGTGACACCCCCCCATCCTCCTTCTCAACCGATCAGCCTCCTCTTGCTCCTCTTGCTTCTCCTCCTCCTCCTTCTCCTCCCCCTTATTAGCTGCGTGCCTACCGCAACCGATGATCAATGCGCTGCCATTGCGCTTGTTCCCGGCTTCCCAATGCTGACCCCCCAACAGCATAGGGTCAACCCGAGTCTACAGAGCCGCAAGGCATTGCATTGATTATGGCCGCGACAGTTGCTTCGAAGCCAGGTCTAGTACCGGGCACCGTGCCAGACCCCAATTCCGTCCCCATCGCAATGACAGCAATGGATGCTGGTGGCGGGGCTTCCCAGCAAGAAGGCCAAGGTAGCGAGGATGCGGGGCCTAGAGTACCACCGCAGCACCAGCGAGTAAAACTCAGCGACTTTTCTCTCGTCCGAACCCTCGGTACCGGTATGTACACATCCGATTTCTATACTGTGCCCTTCCTTCAACTGTTCCTTCGTTTGCCCGTCTCCTTTCGTGATCGCGCTGTGTTGGCTAGATGCGCTTTGCATGCGCTGGTCTTGTCGTTGAGAGTGTCGAGTGTTTACGTTGGTGAGACAAAACCTACTGTCACTAACACGAGGGCTGCATCCGTGGTGTGCATCAGGAACTTTTGCCCGAGTCTGTCTTGTTCGTCCAGCTGTCGGAAGCGATGAAGACAAAGAGAAAGTCTTTGCTCTGAAGATCCTGCGAAAGACCGAAGTTATCAAGCTCAAACAAGTCGACCACGTCCGAGACGAGCGCCGAATCCTCAGCGATGTCGCCGGCCACCCCTTCATAACCAGGCTAATCACCACCTTTTCCGACTTCGACTCCCTTTACATGCTTCTCGACTATATTCCTGGTGGTGAACTGTTCAGCTATCTACGGAGGCATCGTCGATTCTCGGAAGAGTGGGCGCAATTCTACTCGGCCGAAATTGTTTTGGTGCTCGAATTCTTACATGAACATCAAGGCGGCGTGGCGTACAGGGACCTCAAGCCTGAGAATCTACTACTGGACGGTGAAGGACATGTTAAGCTTGTAGATTTCGGTTTCGCGAAGAGGTTGGGGAGTACAGATGATAGGCCAGTCGAAACCTATACCCTCTGCGGTACCCCAGAATATCTCGCTCCTGAGGTGATCCAAAACAAAGGTCACACCACGGCAGTTGACTGGTGGGCCTTGGGAATTCTGATATACGAATTCCTTACCGGATACCCCCCATTCTGGCACCAAAACCCAATTGAAATTTATAAACAGTAGGTCCCCTTGGCTACCTTGTGTTCTAGGTCTCATGTCAATACTTTTTAGGATCATTGAGAAGCCCGTCCTTTTTCCACAAGAGCCGCCTGTTTCTCCAGATGCGCAGCATATTATTCGGTCATTCTGCACAGTGGATCGCTCAAAACGTTTGGGAAACATGAATGGTGGCTCCCAACAAGTTAAAGCTCATCCATTTTTCCGGGGCGTCGACTGGCAAGCTCTCTATCAACGTCGGATCCACCCACCCATTACACCTAACGTACGGTATCCGGGTGATGCACAGTGTTTTGATGTATATCCCGAGGACGACGGTAGGCGAGAGCCATATACTGAGTCAATGATTAGTCAGTTCGACCATTTGTTCAACAGCTTTTAAAAAACGCATGATGCTACGACTTTACGCATGTTTCATCACGAATTACATACATGATACTCGAGGGGCATTCACAGCGTCTTACAATAGACTATGAGGAGCTAGGGGCAGGCTCGTTCATGATAACGTTCTCTTTTTAACATTGTATAGAGCAGCTGGAGGTTATGAAGCTAGAGAGGCGGTAAGCGAGATTGTCCCTTCCCGAACCCCCCTCTCTGCGTCATACTTTTGAGGTTGCATAGTAGGAGCTTCATCATACATGATCCTAACGTTGTCTGCAGACGCGAAGCCGATTAAGCGGCTTAAACCATTTGACTTCCCATGATTAGCATTGCAAATTGCAATGTTCGATAATAAGCGAACTTCCTTGATCTAGGTCGCAGTTGAATAATTGAGCAAGTAACTCATTGGCAGTGTGGTACTAGGATGTACATCGCTAAATACTGTTGTTGTTGCTGGCTTGTTTAACTTAGTAGCGATTTGTATTCTAGAAGCAAGAGACTTGGGTTTAGACCATAGCTAACAAGACAAAACCATATAGGAAGATTACGAAAAATGCACAACGTTACAGGTTAGAATATAAGCTAATCGCCCATCTTTACATTAATCTCAGAGGCAGAGGTCCAGAAGAACGGGATTGGCGAGATACTGAGCTTGTTGGTAGATATTAACGGGGCGTTGAACTTCGCTCCCGTCACACATAGGCCTAGATACTGTACTGGTTTGCAATATATTCGCGCTACGTCTCATTCGATATGGTAACTCGACGTGAAAGAATATTTCACTGTTTGATAGGGCCTATAGCTATTAACTAGTTGGCAGGTTTCATTCCAGGGCATCGCATTAGCCCAGGACCATGTGTCACAGAAAAACGACGCCGTTAATCCATAATTGAATTGACGATATATAAGGGCCCTACGCGACACTATGGCATGCCTGTAGTCGCGTGGTAGATTGGTGCTATGCATACCTATCTTAATATAAACAGCTGTATTTGGCAAATTCATAGTTGTTACAAGGGGTGAACAACACCTATCTAGCTCATGGCTAGAAACGAGGGTACTATTCACAATGACGCGAGAATTATTCCCAATTGCCACTGTTATTCCCTAGAGATATTTCAGACACAAGAAGCGCATACACACAGTGTCTTCCACAAACCGTATACTAGCAGAAATATACACAGCTTTCATTGGCCAATTTGTTGAGGACTGTAGCATTAACGGACTAAACATTACTTCGCATAGCAGCAATCACGTATCACCTAGCCAATCCTGACGCAATACTCAGGCCTGTTTACCGAGGTCGACAGCACAGATCACCACGGGCTTGTGGTTTAGTGGTATAATACTCCCTTAGCATGGGAGTGGTCCGGGGTTCGATTCCCCGCGAGTCCAACGTCGGAGGTTAAATTCCTCCTGTATCAGCTTTTTATTGATTTCACTACCGCAATTGTTCGCGTTTGTTAGCGTTGCTTAGCTCTAATGGTGTCCGCCTGTCAATTTAAACTTTACTTAACCTCTCTTTTTATTTTCTCTGTATTATAAACAAGTGTATACGTGCTTCACTAAAGCATATATATCGATAGTTTTAAGTAATTAATGTTGAAAACTCGCTGTAATTATATCGCGATAAGTAGCTATTGAAGATATAGCTGATACAAGTGCTTAATTGATGCCCTCTTTACTATGCATATTACTATTCCTTGCAGTAAATATTACAATATGCTGCTAGGTGTTGAAAATTGTAATGCTCGGATTCATTCTTCTGGTTTATCTATTCAATACTCACTGAGATGTGCATGGATTGCTTAGGTAATCGCGCCATAGCAATCTGGTTCTAGTTGGTCTGGTGGTCTAGTGGTATGATTCTCGCTTAGGGTACACCCTACAGCTTATTTGCGAGAGGTCCCGGGTTCAATCCCCGGCCAGACCCTTTATTTTTATTTTACTCCTTTTTCAAAAGCCTTGCAAAAAAAAGGCCAATTTTTTAGCAACCAACACTAGCTACTACATACCCAATAGCGTCAATGATTAAGAATCTGTTAAGCCGTGTTATCTATCACGTTAAAAGATGAGTAGTATATCCGGCAATGACTGCCGGCGGATTAGCCAAGACGCAGACATAATACCTAAGTCCTCTGTAACACTCCTCTTTGGGGGTCTATTACTGCGCGGGCTTTCATTAGCTATCTGCGGGCGTGTGGGTCGTTCTATTTCTGCCAGCCATTGATATAGAGTCTGACAGGGCTTATTTGGGCCAGCTCATTGGATCGCGAACGCGACACGGTCGAGCTGGACTTGGGGATCTTCAGGCCTCCTACAAATGCACCGTCTGTGCCGCTGCACCCTTGTTGAGCTTACAGTGATACGTAGGGTATGATCTCGAATTATGTGTGAGTGGCTGTACTCTTGGCATCGTGACGTAGGGCGAGCCTTATTCTCCGGGAGACAACTCGTCTATCCCCCCCTTTCCAGGACTAATCCATCAATCAATGTTTGCCCAAACTTCCTATATGCATTACCTACCTCCCACCCCGGCGCTCGCAATACTCTTAACTATTAGCTCGTCTCTTCCCGTTGTCCGATGGCGAATGAAGGCGGGTTGTGGTCATATCACCGTGGAAGGTGGAATACGACAAAGTTCGTCTTGCGGTGCTTGAGCTTTGTCCTGAGCATTGGTATAATTGGCGTGTCTGTAAACGAAGGTATTCGCGTCTTGGGGTTGCCGGGATACGGCTGGCGATTTTACGTCGACTGGTGGTTTACTCTCCCCATTGTACGTCGTGGCTCACCTGAACACGTCTCCCTCCCGTCGACTACCTACATAGACTCGGCTCACCTGATTCGCATAGGCTCTCATTAGTATCGGTGTTGACTGCGCTGAATTAACATTCAGCTTCCTCTGGAAGCGGAACCCCGGCCTTCACCCGGGCTGGCACATCGGCATAGAGCTTGCTCTGCTTGGCGGGAATCTAGTCGCCCTCATATTTATATCAAGCACGATTCCCTCGGAAGGCGCATATTATTACGATCCTAACCTTCCCCGATTCCTTCAGTCCCTTGCAGTAGCCGTAGTAACGTTGCTGGGGATCTTCACGTGAGTGGTAATAGTCCTCCAGCTGCGCTGCGAAACTAACAAGGCGGAATAGCATCAATCGATTCGTACTCTTCGTGATTGCTTGTGTAGACACACACAGATACCATACCGCCGCTCAGGTAGAGTTGATTGTGCAGACACTACGACAACAGAACCTCAATGATCCAACGACAGCTGCCATAATACACAACGCCATGTATCCTACGAGCTACATAAACCATCGACAGTCCATCCCTCTCCAAGAACTCCCCAAGACGACATCGTCCGCACACGATCATAGCGACGGGTCTACATTACAGCCAGAATTGCCAGAGAACCACAAATTCTTGGCCGACCTACGTCCTAGTTTAAAATAACATAATATATTTAATCAGCAATCGCGCTATTCTCTCGATCCACAGTCGTTTGGCGCATCTTCGAATATTTTTAATCAAAGTAATAGGCCTTGTTGGCCACGATATGATCCATGATGCTCCACAAGCCATAATACTCCCGGCTTGTGTCGCCAACCACGTTAGTCTTTGACAAACTTGTTTGATGCGCGCCCTGATGTTAACCCTATTGACTTTTATTCTAGCCCACACTCGCTTTTGCCTTAAAATGGGCATCGATTAGCGATCCCTATACGGCATTCTCATAATCACGCTCGTTCCAAGGCACTGATTGAGGCCTTGCGTGTCACAGAGATTTCAGGTTCCCTGCGCAAATAGGAAGGCTTTAAGCTTCAACAATGGCTGGACCCACGCTGCAATCCCTAGCGGTGGCCGGTATGTCTCCTGATAGGCTCGGCAGGGTCAACGCTGATGAAGGCTGAGAGGGAGCCAAACAATGATGCTTCGGAATGAATAGAAACACGGTCTAGTAGCTATATAGCTCTAGGAAACACCGAGGGCAAATAATTACCTAATGTAGGAGCTAGTCCGAATGATCATTTGAAATGTGAATAGAGAATTAGAGCAGAGTCGAATGCTCGCTAATATCAATATTAATTAAGCTACACTCACAACAACAAAAACAAAGAATTCGGCGCTTTTAGTTCGTATAGTACAACAAAGTTAGCACTTGTTAAATGTGCTTGGTACGCGTCTATCATCATCTATTACCACAATATAACAGCATTCATCATTTGCAGTTATACTAATCAAAGAAACTACATGTTAGGTAGTAGGAGTTTGATCTTGTTGTGCAACACATTATTCATCTACTAAGGATCTAGAAAGTCGTCGTACTACCCTGTCTCCTAAACTCCAAATCAAAGAGTTATATGCTGAATAGCAGATATAGACAGCTATTTTCTTTTATCTTTAGCTCCATCTACTTATCACCCTATTTACAGCTAGCAGGATGGATAGCAGGGCAGCTCGCCATGGCTTGGTGTACAAGAAAGTTGATCAATCAAGCCATGCGGATGACTCTGTTGCTCTATTACGGCACTGCCACGCATGATAGTCCCTAAATAACAGAGGAATGGATGGTGAAATAGGGTCGGGGGCAGTACTCGTCTATCTATCAACTACCCAGCAGTTGCTAGGAGGGACCTAATGTTAGCGTCATCTGTGAACCGCCACTGCCTCTTTAATCACAACCCGAAACATGTTTGCACAGATCTTAGGCAGTTTTCAACACTTGAACCACTACACTTGACAAGCTAACGTAGTTTAATATCTGATCTAGCAAATATCAAAACTCTTGGAAACCATCTGATAGTCTTGGGGCAATTGTTGGTGCCTACTGCGGCGAATAGTTTACCTAACAAACAGAACAGGTCACAATAAACAAAGATGTAGATATCGGACATATTCACAAATTTGGGCGTCCATCACAATAGGGATTCTAGTTACCGGGTGTTGTATTACATTAGTGCTAAGAAACAGTGAATTTTTGTGCGATGCAGAGACTATCCTCCTATCCCTGCATTGCTACATGCCAATTCCTACCAGGTCCCTTCAATGAGGTGCACTCCGAGAATTTTTGCTTTTTTAAAGCAAAATCACACAGCTATAGTAGCAACATGACCTGAAGCGCAGCGTGACTTGGACTGCAACATGACTTGCGCGGTGGTATACCGGGATTAAAACAATCCTAGTTAGTTAAGGAGCCAATCTCCAGATCTACCGCCTGTAGTGATGAGGGCGATGTCGTCGTCTGTGTATACCTCGATCCGGTCACGTTTGTCACTGAACCATGGCCCAACAAACTTGTCGGCAAGAGGCGTCATGAGATCTGGCCAGAGAATGTAATAGCCGTACTCCTCAATGAACATTCGAGATTCTCTGCAAACCGCACTGCAGCACTCAGTCAGCCGTTGTCATCCCATAAGTGATCTGTAAGTTGATCACCCGCGTGGAAATCTTGCCCAGCAGAGGACAGAACAAACAATATTGGCAAGATGATGGTAATTACTTACGCGAGGGGGAAGTCTTCAAAGCTCTCCGGATTGAGAATTTCGGGCGCAAGCATCTCACGTGGGAATTTCCACTTATCATAAATCTCGAGGGGTGGACAGATGCGAAGGATACGTCCCTTTGGCAAAGCCTTTTTCCAGATCATTCGACGAAGCTCGGGCGGGAGCTCCATGAACTTAGGGAAGGTTCTTTCATCATCCTCTGGATCGTACTCGAAGCTGAAATCAGAGGCGTCGTCGTAGTCGTCATCGTTGGGGCCGACCTTTTCTTCCATATCTCCAAGCCCAAGATATTCATACCACTCCTCGTGTACCTCCTGTTCTGACTCTTCCTCCTCTGGCTCCTCTTCTTCTGGCTCTTCTTCTGGTTCTTCTTCCTCCGACTGTTCTTCCTCTGATTGCTCATCTTCTGAGCGGTCATCCTCTGCGGGGTTATCTCCCACGTGGTCAACTCCGGGGTGCTCATTGCCCAAGTGGTCATCTCCTGAGTAGTCTGCCATGGCTACTGTAGAGATTCGTGGTTGGGTGGGTTGCAGTATGTATGATTGAAGTAATGGAGTTTTATGCTTGGTTGCTGTGTTGGGTAGGTGACGACGTTAAAGTGCAGATGTGTTCCGGGAAGCGTGAACCAGCCACAAGGTATCCTACAACAATGACGCGTCAGGTTATGGTCATATAAATCGATTAGGATTGGATATATTACCTGTCTCTAGTTCCACAAGAGCTAAGTGTTTGGAAGATGTGGTTAGAAAGTAATTGGGAGGTGGGAAGTGGGAGGTGGGGGTAGGAGTTGGTCGAGAGTAGGTCGAGATTAAGAAGTGGGAGGTAGGGAGGCTTTAAATAGACTAAGATACATGGAATGGAGTGATTAAGAATCGAGGTGCTCAGAGAGACCCAGGCAATCACTATTGAATTGGCAAACAAATCAAGATAAATTTGAGCATTGGATTGGCAACAGCTGCGTGCCCGCCTCCTACATGTGAATTGGGATACTTGAGCAGATAAGTGCACGTAGGTAATAAATGTGTTTACGTACCGGTACGTACTCTTTTTGTCTATGTACAACGTGCCCAAGTATGTAAATATTATTTAGCCTAGTTAACCAAGTGTTCATTTGTGATATAATTAAGCAAGAACACTAGATATTAACTGTAACCATAGGTTAGCATCAAGCAAGAATACATGTGCATGGATATTATATAATAGTAACACCTATCTAACTCAGAATAAAAAAGCATTAATTCATATAGCCTAAGTTTTGCAGGACTTCAAAAAAGAAAAAGTTCATCATTTGGTGTTTATTTAAGCCAATTATAAATTTGCAAACAAGTAAGGTTACGTACCTGGCTTGGTGTTTGATTCTTAGAGATGGAAGCATTAAACTAAGTCAAGCTCAGTAATTTTAAAGTTTGATCACAAGAACAAGCTTCTCAGGTTGCTGATTGCATGTAGCTCTCTCTGTGTAACTCTTAGCCTGGCGTGGACAAGCGATTGCCTTGCGAATTCTGGTTATGCCCAAACGTGTATCGGTACGTATTCCTTGCAATCACTCGATAAAGCCGACCCTAGTTTAAATCACGCTTTCTCTAAAGTCTATTGATTTCTTTATTTTTATTTAACCCTAGGAAAATCTGATGGACAGTTCCCCTCACACGATCAGTATAATAGAAGGTTTGTAAATCACCACGTTGTTGAGTCCCTGTGCGACTTAGGCTTTAGGCAGCTATTATTAATCATAAATCTAACTCATGCATTGAGACGGTGTGGGCGGCACGACTACATGGGGGGTAGGTTGATTCGGTCATCAGCGCCTAGTTTTTCTTTTTCTATTTAAGTTAAGTTAGTACTTCTATTACACGGGCACACTTTTCACAGCAGCCCCTTCGGGGCCTGCTACACCAAAAATATACTATTGCGTTACCAGATTACTTGTTTCTATGCCCTCAAATCTATAGAAGTGATTAAGATGGCCGTGGCCAATCCTCTAGAGTACATAGTGTATGTATTGCACGCTTTGTTTCAACGTACATGCTTGTACATATTTACAACTTTTCTCCTTTACACATAGGCAATCAGGCAACTACCGACCGCTGTATCTACAACAGGTATCTAGGAAACAACAAGGGTTGGTGTTGCGGTGGGAAGGTACGATAAATACTATATAATATAGGTCTCTGACCGTAGCTATAAACCCCTTTGATGGATGGGCACTGCCAGTAACCTACTTTCTACATTTCACCTCCAGACCTTCTATTTCACTTATTTACTTATGTAGTCGCATTCGATACCCTATTTCTATTCCTATTGGTGTGTATACAAGTGTGACTCTATGCTGCGCCTATACTCCCAATGTAGTCCCCCCTTTGGGTGCCTTAATAGGGCCATAAGCTGTGAAGTCAACAGCTAGAAAGACGGATTGTGTAGAACAAACCCCACGGCTTAGAAGCTCAGATCACAATCAAATAACCGTTTTCAAAACGTACTAGTAGAATCAATCGAATGAGTATAGAAAACCTGCTTACCTGCTTGACTATTTGCCATTAGAAATTGTCTAGAATAAAAGCTGACGTCGAAGTCAGGGCTCTATGCTGTTAGCAGGTGGTGAAATGGGATGTACAAGATTTAGCAAGTTATTAACTGATAGAGCTCTCATTAAAACGATACTATTGCGTGTTTATCATGTCGCGTAGTGCCTTAGATATTATCAATCATCCACAGTATTAATGGCGTAGTTTCTCCGTAACAACTCATAATACATAAGCTATCAAGTATATCTATCCAAGATACTAGGCAGAGGTGCTCCGGGAAGCACTACCTTGCATTTTCTCTTAGAACTCGTAGAGATTCCACTTCTAGAAATACTTAAGTTGTAAAAATGCCTGCGAATATTTGTAGACTTATTTCACCATACCGAGTCATCAGAAACTAATACTTGTGTTATTAACAATAGCTCAAGCTTGCTGGAAGCTGACCCTATCAATAGTCGGTTAGGCTCTCAATCCTACTGATAATCATTATCGAAGATTGAAAGTTAAAAAAGGTGTTAACACACTGGAATATCCCATTGAACGAACACTAAGTGGACTACACTAGTGCTAACAAACTCGGAGATCAGATCCTGATTAAATCAGGGGGGAGGGGTAAGAGATAAGGTTTGAGAAAAGGGGAGCACAGGCTAAATATCTCAAGTAGGAACATTGATTAATGTAATAAATAAATGCCCAGACCGACTTCATATTAGGCTTCCCATATGTAAGATCGCATGAAGGCGAAGAAATAAATCATTCGGGGAGTTTCCGCCTCATAAGGTTGTCAATAATCTCTATTATATGAGTTACCGGTATTAGTGAGGATTCATACTAGTGACATCGTCTTCCTCAAATAATTATAAACCAGCATAAGTGAAAGTATAACTAGATCACGATGAAAATGTTATCTATATGATTTATATGGTTTATGCGGTTAAAGGTTAAGAGCAGGTGTTCTATAATACGGTAGTATAGGCAATGGGCTTACTTAAATAACAAGCACGCGCATTGCCACCATGATTTGCCACCGTATTTTTTGTATAGAGCAGCCCTTCGTTAAACCGGTTCGTAACCGTTGTACACGACGTGACAGCCCACGCTAGGACGCATCCTGGTATTCTGTGCATATCTCTTTAGGACTTGTTCGTGTGTGAAACTGATAGAATCTCTTACCACCAAGTATGAGTTACAACTAGCCCCCTTAACTAGGCCTGGTAGTTTGCTCACGACGCTTACCCAGCATTACAGGTAACTTGGGGGATGTTTGGCTATACTCGTTACTGCATTCCTTATCCTGCAGCCTTAATGGCGCTCTCATTGCTCTTACCATGCCAGAACTTGGCAGCCAGATCGTCGGGAAGGGCTCCGTACTTGCAAACCGACGCGAAAATTTTGAGCTCTTGAGGCGTCTTGCTCTTTTCGTAAATTGCTATACAGCGCTTGAAACCGCTATTCTGGACGGATTCTCGTAGCTGAGATAGAAGTGACACCAACTTCCTCAGCTTTTTCTGGTTTTTCATCTCCCAGGCTTTAAACTTGGCCTTAGCCTTAATGGTGTCAATACTGTCAAATGTTCCTCCAGTGTGACGGCCCATGATGAGCCAAGGGGTTCGGCCGAACCATAATTGCGGCAGGCATCTTGGTGATTGGTTTGGTGAGATAGTCTTGACTTCTGCTACCGTGGATTGGGGCATAAGCCTGAATTCTCTCTCATCGTTGGTGTTCTGTCTTCGTGCGACTTTCTTTCTTGTTGGGTTGCTCCCTGTGGATAGCTTGCCACCGTCGATGGCTAAACTTATATGAGTGCCATCGCTAGCAACTTGCTCTCCCTGGTAGCATGCATCAACCTCGCAACGAACAACACAATTTAATTCCCCAAGCGGATACCTAATAATACGGTGGTACTGAGAACTGTCCTCGAGCTCTTTCGGTAGTTTGGTGAACGACTTCTCGAAATTGTGGCCCCAACTAGGCACTTGTGCGTCTCCGATGAACGTATGTGTATTTCGCTCGCACCGCTCTATGAACAGCGTGTTCCCAATCATCGACAAATTTACACGAAAGCTACGTTTGACAAGGCCAGCGCAGAAGTCTAGAAGTTTTCTGAGACTATTTCGGTTGATCACGATGTCGACATCGGCGAAATTGACAGTGGGGTTCATGACTTCCGCGGCTCGGAATACTGGCTCAAAGGGATATTTTGGAACCCGTGATGCATTTTGATCAATGAAATAAGTGCCCTTGTCTGCTGGGAGTGTAGCAGGTAGCGGGATGGGCTGCCAAATCGGTGCAAAGCCTGGCGACACTGGTGAGTGAATCTGGGATAATGGGATGTCTAGAGGGGATGAGTAATACCAGGTATTTTGATGCATGGTTGCTCTGAGTTTTGCCAACTGTAGCTGCAAATCAATTCGGAAGCAGTCTTGCTTGATACTACAGCAGTACATGGATGTAAAGCCGTCGTTGAAAGTACATGGAATGCCTCATGCGTTCGGGCACCGTTCCACATCCATCTATCTTCTTTAGACTTAGCTGTCGTGGCGGTCTTACTGCTTGTAGATTTCGGCACGGAGATTGTTCGACAGGCAGCGCCAATGTTGGCCTTTTGCTTGTCGGCACGATGTTGTGCAAGAGCTGACTCCGAGTTGAAGGAACGTTTGCAGCCGCATTGAGAGCCACTCAAATAGTTAAGCGTCGGGATTCGAATTCGCGGATATGTCGTTAAAACCATTGATACTAAGTGGTTCCCGGGCAAGGGTACTGAGTATGTTAGATAAAAACGAAACCAAAGCCTCCAAGACATGTCGAGCAATTGGGCGCGACACGCAATACGATTTGATTGGACGACGATAAAATGTGTCACTTAGAGACGTCCCGGGTAGGGGGATTCGGGCACGAGGCACCAGCCTGGAGGGAGCAGCACCACCCAAGAGCTGTATATCCCGGGATTTGAAGTAGTAGTTGTTAAAATGAGACTTCAAAGACGGTACATACCACGTGTTAGCACCGGCGCCTCTGCTGTGGCGATGGCAGCTGCTGATGATTTGTATGATAGGCTTCTTTTCTACAAGTTTAGAAACGAACGTCTGCTCGAAGCGACTAGGAGTTGTTGTTCAAAACACCTTATCTGGGCTTGAAACGAAGATGCATGATAAAGGTCAAGCTTGAGCAATCTACTATGTAGAATTACGAGCTCACTAGACGAAGGAGAGCACCCATACAAAAATGTTGTAGCTTTAAGCTGCCGAAAACCTACGATAAAGGTTTTTTATAAACAAATATAGGGCTTGTTAGGGCATCATCGGTAAGTTCGGAGACATAGTATCGTATTTCGCTGACTGTGGTCGGTATAGCTCAGCATGCGGCGTTGCACAACTGGTGATGAAATTACTGACATTGTTGTTTTCCCTGGCAGTAACAAAATAGAGAATTCCCGCAAGGCAATTTTGAGGAGCTTCTTTAACCGAATCCGCTGAGCCGTCCGGTCAACCAAAATGACCGTATAAAAAAGCGTGTGTAAAGCTCAGACTGCTCGAAGTATAATAGTGTAGGTGGGCTTGAAAGCTTTGTTTCGGAGCCCACATAATCAAGACGGAGATATATACCTACCTACCTAGGTAGTCTCCTAAGGTACCTAAGTACCTACCCAGAGACTTCAGCACTGCACACAAGCAAAGTAATTCGGTCTTGGCAAACAATTTATTTTAACAACGATAAGTTAAATAAAATCTTTTTTTTTTTCAAATAAAAATTGGCTCAATTAATTGCAACTAGTTTAGTTGGTACTTTATTTAGTATTATGAATAGAAAATTACTTGAACTACTTTGCTTGTGTGCAGGGCTTCCCCGAGTTCATTTTGATGCTATCATCGTAAGAAACACAAGTCTGGGTATAACCATTAGGGTCAAACCCTCAACTCGTCTCCCTTCTACTGCGGTGATGTTGAGCTACTAGACGCTGGGTCTCCTCGATGAACTTTATATTAGAACTGGCGTCCCGTTTACGGGTAAGAAGCCGGCTCTTGAGATAAAAGTACAATTCGTGTCTGAGTGAGAAACGGAAGATAAAGGTAAGGATTCACGGAATTAGCAGGGTGGTAAAGAGAGGTCAATTCTCAACGCAGGCAAAAAAAAGGAATAAGCTGATATATTTCCTAGATCGCAAGCAGTGTAGAATTTTGAATGAGATGCTAGGTGCGTCTCATGTATTCACATTCTAGTTTAAAAAACCAGAGTGAAACGACTATTAGCTCATGGCTAAAAGCTGCAGGTGATCAACGTCAAAAGCACACGTGCCGAACAGCCGTAACAGGTAGGCTGAAACCCCCACCAAACCAACCCCTACAGTGTCACAAGGCACAGCACTGTAGAGTGCGCTAACCTTCAACTGGGCCTATCGTTAATGGGTGGTGGGGGGGTGTTACTGGCTTAGGTACCTACTGGTTACTGGTCAATGACCTCACATACCTGGAGTAAATCAGCTATAGAACACTATAGTGCATTTGGACTAGTAGGTAACCTACCTGTAGGCCCCTCCTGACGCCCTAACTGACTGATCAGGGGACCTGGCCTGACAATTCGTAGGCCCATCTCCGCATCCATCACTCCACGGCCTCCACGAGCATCATCATTATCCGCTTCTCCCCTTCCTCACTTTTGCATCGCACCTAGACGCTTCCGTCTTTTCCTAGATAGTCTCCTATTCGGCTCAAATCCAGCTGCCGCATCGCGCGTATCTCTCTCCAGCCTTCATTCTCTCTTCGTTGGAATTTCTTGACTTTTATAGTTCCGAGTGCCTTTCTATACATGAGTAGGGCGGAGCCTCTAAATCTGAATCTAGCCTGCTTACGTAGCTAACTTGATGCAGCTGCGGCTTATCTCGTG
The DNA here is from genome assembly GCA_022495175.1 of Hypoxylon argillaceum. NCBI lineage: Eukaryota > Fungi > Ascomycota > Sordariomycetes > Xylariales > Hypoxylaceae > Hypoxylon > Hypoxylon argillaceum. The sequence goes on from MU378118.1 coordinate 203,026, forward strand.
GTCTCCTCGCCTTCGTCTCTTTTTTCGCGGGTTTTCAAAGTGACATCGACGGTCGCTTTTTCGAATGATCGTCACTACAGGCCTTGAGCTGAACTGCCAGCTTCGCCGGTACCGCTTGTAATTTTCGCAGCAGCCCAACCCACCGCTCGCCTTTCTTTAGGTTGCGATATATTGCCTAATCTCCCTACCTACCGACCATGCGACCACCGAGGATCTTCATTCTCGCTCTCTTCTCCGCCGCATGCCTCTTCCTCCTCTGTCGCGCCATCACATCCGTCGCACAACCCGCACCCACCACGTCCTTGCCGCGATCGACGAGCACGAAGTCGGCCTTCAGATCCTTCTTTTCGTTTACAACCCCCTTCACGCTCTTCCCGCCAAATGCCATCATCACGATAGCCGACGATAATAGCACGTCATTTGCTGCCCGGCCAGCCGCTTTTGGCCCGGCTCTACCAACTAAAGGCCTGAATGGTCAGTTGTGGGTTGGGAGCGGGTTTTCCGAGGAGACCACTGTGAATGGCGAGGGTGAGGGCGAACTAGGATGCAGCGATGTCCCCGGCTGGAATGATGGCAGCTCCATATCGGCCTTGAAACCTTTACTCAAAGAAGTGCAGGGGAAATCCACAGCTACCACCGAGTCTTTTCCACCCAAAAAATGGAAACGAAGCATTTCCAGAGCGCCGATAGCTGACCGCTCTGCTGCCTTTAAATCTGAGCCTAAGGCTAAGAAGACAGTCAATGATGGCACTGACGATTATCTCCACCAGCACTTAGACAAGTCGCAAAGGCTAGCAAATGATGCGTTGGGGTCTTCTGGCTCCGGTCATGCCGATATACAGTCTATCCAAGAGGGTGCTGAGATTGCAGGGAAAATCGTTCTACTTAGCCGAGGAGGATGTGGTTTTCTTGAGAAGGTCAAATGGGCGCAGCGACGAGGAGCTATCGGCTTGATCGTAGGAGACAATCAGAGGGGTGGCCCTCTGATTCAGATGTATGCTCATGGGGATACATCAAATGTTTCTATTCCCTCCATTTTTACGTCAAGAACGACAGCATACCTGCTTTCCCTGATGATGCAACCCGGGAGCTTCATCGAAGATATCATTGACGACAGCGGGAAGCCCATACAAAAGGTTCAGCAGTATGATAAATCGAGTAAGAATAAGGCGGCACCTTTGGCAAGCTCCTCTATTCATAGTGTGAAGCCCGTGGCCGCATCGCGGAGCGAAAGAGCCGCGCAACCCCAAGAGTCCCGGTCCGAACCGCCGCCAACAAGGCCCGGGTGGTTCTCACGCCTATTCACTAGCTCCCCCCGGTCAAAGGCATCCGTAGAAGCCGGCGATTCTACAAGAGGTGGTCAGCTAGATTGGGTGTTAGTTGAGGACTTCTCGGATGAGAAGGACAAGAGTATTAAAACCAGCTTGGACCAAGCTTCTAAGATTAAGGGAAGCGCTAGTTTGACCTCGAACACACGGCAGCCCCTTACAGATGATTTTCAGATTGGCGTAGAGGATTGGCGGGACCCGGACCTAGTTGGGATGGATAAATCAGAAAGTACAACTCAGGATAGCGGCAAAAGCGCCCAGACGCAACCTAAATCTGGGCGGGTTCAGTTTGGGGATAAGCACGAGCCCAGCGGACCAGGTCATGCTGACAACATCCCCAACAATGTTGATTACGCAACGAGTCACATGCCTTCCAAGGGCACAGACGCCATAGGACTTACAAAAGAGAAACCAGCCGTACCGGGAAGCGCTGGTCTTATCTCTAAGATTTTTGGAGATGATGGGAATTCAGGCATCGTGGATGATAAGAGAGAAGGCAGCCCCGATGAGCCTCCCTTCATCGGCAAGCCAGGTGGCATCGGTACCCCGCCTCCCCCCTCAGAGCGTGAGGGCCTTTGGGTTGTCGTTACGCCAACAAGCGGAGCTAGTCCATTCTTCGATACACTCTTGGTTTTGGTCATCAGCCCGCTAATTACGCTAACTGTCGTTTACGCGTTGCTGATTCTGCGTGCCCGCATTCGACGTCGTAGATGGCGGGCTCCTAAATCCGTCGTGGAGCGACTGCCCGTGCGGACATACCATACCGTGGCGTCCACTCCCAGCCGCTCCCCACGGATACCGTCTCCTACGAGCACATCCCCTACAACGCCCTTGCTTCAAGACCAGCACGTTCCATCGAGATCACGGCCCCGCTCGCGGACCACTACTGGTGTTCCGTCGGCTGGTGATTTACTTGATGTCAATGCAGCCCTGTCAATGCCAGGGGCACCACGCGCGGAGGAGAAACGTGCTGGGTCGAGTCAATGGAAGAAGTACATGGGGAGACAAGTAGAATGTGTTGTCTGCCTCGAGGAATACATCGACGGTATAAGCCAAGTTATGAGTCTACCTTGTGGACACGAGTTCCATGTAGATTGCATGTAAGTCTAGTCCTATTCCTTCTCAAGGCCAAAGCTCACAGCTTCATAGAACACCATGGCTCACGACTCGACGCCGAACTTGTCCGATATGCAAGGGAGATGTTGTGCGATCCCTAGCTCGAGGCTCGCCATCTAGTCCACGTTATGAATCATACCGGGATGATACCGATGAAGAAGAAATGTTGGTCGGTGACTCCGGTCCCTCTACTAGTGGCTCACGCCTCGATGGAGGCAATGCCGACTTAGAGCAGGGTCTCCCCCTGCTGCCTCGTGTATCGCGCCAATCAGGTTGGTTGAATATGCTCCCAAGCAGTATAAGAGATCGATTTTTTACTCGTTCAGAGCGGGCCACCGGCAACGTTGAGAACCGCAATCGGTAACCTAATACCCAACTACCAGTTTTGCATAACGTATTCATGACTTCAATGATACACTAATGGCGTTCGGTATTTTCAAGGTGGTGTGCGATTTTTTCACAATGGCGTGGCCACTAGTCTAAAGTCGCCATGCAGCTGGTCATGTTAGAAGAGAGCGAATGTATTTCGCTGCGGACAACACTAGGTACGTGGTGTTTATTGTGGTCTTGAGCCCACATACATACAGATGATACGATAGCGTGTAGGTGGAAATATTGGTTTATAGGAATACCTACAGCATATCGTCTTAATTGGACTAGGTGGCTGTGGGCGTTAAACACAGCACTTATTCGGCGCTAGGAGGCTAGGTCGTTTTTTTTCTGGCTTTTTTTTTTGTTCGACAGAATTATTATACCCCGATTGGTGGATGGCCGGCTGTAAACAATACATGATATTATCATAACTCCAAATGCCTGCCAGCTGCTTTTACAAACACTATGTTTTGTGAGAATCAGACAGAACGTGATTGTAGTAGTTGTCTGCCTATCTCCACAAACAAGCCAAGTTTCAACACTTGGCTTACACACTCGCAACTGCTTGTGTGGCATATCTGTATTCTAATCGATTTCTATTTACTGTAGACAATTATATCGCATTTCGAATTGTTTACGCGCATACAGAATGCCCCTATATGCTGAGCACCCGGCCTAAGTCAAGTCCTAACTAGGGCCCTGCTTGGGACTCAATACCTACTGCCCAAAAGAGCTTTCCTGCATCTGTTTAATCGTTTGATTCTTTATTTCAACAAGCGAGTAAGTTCCTTGCAAACGTATAGGTAACCACACAGACGAGCAGGCATGATAAAGTGACAGCCGGTTGCCAAGTATGTAGCCAATCGCGCACTATACATGCAAGCCTACTACCTTCCTACTCGACCCTCAAAGTGCAAAATTTGCGTTAGTTATATAATGTAATGATGATGTTGTACTGCTTGAGTAATATATGAATACTTTAGTGATAGAAAAGAATCTACTAAACTGCGAATTACGCCATAGGTGTCGTTATAGACGTTAACTAGCAGCTTGTCACTGATATCACCCCTATAGCAAGGCAAACACAGAAGGTGCTATATCAGATAAAGTGCAATGTAGACGATAAGAAAATATGGGCTCACTATACAGCAAATAATCTAGCAGGGATATCTCGGCATTGTCACTACCTAATGGGACTATTTATACATGATCAGCCTAGCAGCTATAAAGAAATAGTCGCTGCGGACTACGAGTACGTAGATATTATTCTGAGTACAATTGACTATGCCTTCAATCTAACGAAGGATATTTAAAAGTACCTCTTTATGCCGCCAATTTGGTTACGCTCGCGGGGTCTTGCAAATCATGTCGAACTTCTCATGGCTTACTCGGAGACTGGCCATCAGATATGGCGTCTTGTGTTGCTCTCAGATACACCTAAGCCTGCAAATAGGAAGTAAGATTTCTGATCTATTGTAGCAGCTACAGTAAGAAACCTGCCATAGTTCCATATATATAAGACCTGCAAAGAGTCAATTTTCTCACCTTGACAGCGGTCTACTTTTGTAGTAGTGTTGTAGTTTAGCGTTGCAGTTCTGTTCCGTGACAAAACCCAAGATATCTAAAATAGAATCAGAACTACCTGGTTAACAATCTACTTTAGCTAAACGCTATCCTCTAGGCTATAATGCGATAGCCTTAGCATAATTTAAGTCGTTTGTGACACGACGGTGTAACTTTTGTAAATCTTCAACGTTGAAATATGAGATTGCAAAAAGGGAGGCGCAGATCTGACGGGCGGGGACGGGCCGGACGACAGTCAGTCAGATGTCATCTCTCATACTATTTCAGGTGCTTTGTCTCCCGCAGTTGTCTTGCTAGACTATTCCACATACATCATTAAACTACCCATTACAATATCTCTACACAAGCGCCCTCACACTACAAATTCTCTCATCAGCTATGTCTATTTGGTCAGATAGAGTCTCTACGACTTTTGGCTCCCTTTGTATCGTTTCTGCGCTACCGTTGATCGGAATACCCTTTCCAACTCGGGCCTGGGCATCCTACTATGCCGATAAGAACCGATGGATGTCGCAATTATCCAAAGGATATTTGACACCAAATCAAGCTGGGTGTGTCGTGGCAGCATTAAGAATCGCTGTTGGCTTGGGCTGCATGTATCAACCTACTCGGGTTGCAGCTTTGTTAGTCAACGGCACGGTTGTGTGTCGAGGCACTATGGTCGCCTACCGTGATGGGAGGCCGATGTCACCGCAATGGACCATGTTGGGCGCTATTGCGTTATGTTTGGCTTTAGAGAGGCTTTGAGACGCGAAATGTGCGCGACCCCGCGTACTAAGCAGTGTATCACCTGCCCCTATCTATTCCCGACCAGATTCCCCTGCCCCTCGACTATCATTGCCAATACCAACTTAATAAATAATATGTGAGGCTGAGTTACAGATACAAGAACCGCATAAGGCATTAGATAACCCTAACGAACCAAGTATTATGCTGGAAGTGAAGGGCAAGAAGTGGAATGCTATAGGCCGGATAATCGTCCTACACATCTCAGAGCCTTGCTATGCTACCTACTATCTACTGTGTTTCTTTGTTTAGAAGGGTGCCTAGATCCTATACCTCCTACAGGCAGCTAAACGAAGCTTGCGTATCTCCTCAAATATCTCGCCGGAAATATAAGAATATGCTGTATGTAGATTATCAGTAACATGTAGCACGCTAGAAAGAAACTCCTCTATATATCAAGCAATAGTTACATATATGTCGCGAAATTGTCATGGTGGCACTGGAGGTGGAATATATTCGGCTATAACTATACGCGATGGCATCTCGCCCGTATAAAGTCTTGTTTTGGATAGGGTAATTGACCTATAACTGCAGAAGCAGACTCAGCTGCCTCCATACCCAAAATGCACCTATTCTAACCGCATCGCAGGCGTCGGGATTCTTGATCAACATCCTTTGTGCAAACCCGCTGGAGATAAGGTTGCTGACCAGCATATCTTTGTGTCAGTAGATATACTGTTCGCCTGGCATAGAGCGGCGCACACTCCATCTTACGCCAACAGCTTCACTTACCATGCGCCTCCCTCGCTTCGGAGAGCTTGCCATTCCGGTGATGTATACGCCAGGGTCCTGTGTCCTCTGTCTTATGACCGGCCAAGACTATTGTAAAGCTTAACCCAGCCCCCTTTCTAATGTCGCACTTCCCCATCTATTGATAAAACAAACCCCGCCATATACGCGATGGAGCAATACACGCGGAGTCGTCATTCCTACTATGACCAGCTCATGAAGCTAGGCTTGAACATGCAATTAACAAGGATTAGTACTTAGATAATTGAGAAGGAGGCCACATCTATCATTTTCAAAGATTGTTCATTCATCGTGAAGCTGTGTACTGGTCTTATGTGAGAATAAGGCATATAGTCACAATATGTGTGTTGTAGATCTCAGACTCTTAGACAAAATCAACCCTGAAAAATATTCTTCTCTCATTTTCACCGACAAAAAACCTTTCCTTCTTCTCCCATCCCTCGCCCTTTTCCTTTCGTCCTGCGGCCCTCTCTTTCGCCTCGTCCTCATCATACTCAGTCCATACAATGGCATCTATCCCTACTGCTTTTGCAGCCTTCTCAAATAAGGCCTTCAAGGTCTCCTTACTTTGCCGATATATTGTTTTATCCTCCCCTGGTTCGCACAGAGGCGGCTGCAGCTTGAGTGCCCCAAAGTCCAAGGAGCCGGGTTGCGTGCCAATGATTGTAGACCCTGGAACTGGTTTGAGCAGCTTAAAAATGTTCTTACTGACAGCTTCCTGATCAGCAAGGGAGAAAACGTGTAAGAACATGGCAATGTGAACGATGTCCCACGTCCTTCTCGTTTTTGCAAGCTCATCATCTTCAGAGAATATATCACCGGTAATGAAATGAGATTCGTCAAAGCGGTCTCTGTCCTTGAAAAGGGCATAACCTGTATCCTTAAAGCCTGGGAGTACATCTGCGCCGTAGATAGTAGAGGCCGACGCGCCGTTATAGAGGAGCGTGCGGACGTCCTGGCCGAGGCATGTTCCTAGATCTAGAAATCTAGGAGCTGGGGTCGTGGATGTGATTCGGTCGAGGGTGCGGGAGTAATCGGGATGGCGAAGAAAGCCTTGCTCGATGAACCAAAATTCACCAATGCACGGCCATAGGAAGACTTTCCAAGCTTGTTCTCGCTGTGAACTAGTTAGAGATTATATGTTTGAGTAATAAGAGAACATACAATTTCGTAAATATGCAAAGTGTGACAATCACTTACCCTAAAGACCAGCTCTTGGACCTTCGCCTCAGCAATACTTTGAAGGAGCTTCTAACATTACTTATTACTTCAAAAGCCCTTACTTTATTGCAACTTGATCTAACAATCCTTATTAAGTTCTAAAAACTACTATTTTTAACCCGACTTACTCTAAAATATTTTATTTAATAATACTTTAATTAAACTTTATATTAACTAAATTATACAACGTTTTGTTAACTTATTAGCTTTATATACTATATATGTTTATATATTTTATATATTATATATTTATAATTTAGTTTTTTTTTTTATTTTTTTATTTTAAAGTTTTTAATTAATAAAATTAATTATTAAATTTTTATACTTTTTATAATTATAATATTATTTTAAAATTATTTTTTTACTTATTAATAAATGTTTAATTTAAATATATATACTTTTTTTTTTATAAAATTTATATTTAATAAATAAATTAACTTTAATTATATATTTAAAATTGTAATATTAATATAATATATTATTTATATAATTAAAAAAAACATTATAATTAATAATTTTAATAATAAATAATATAATATTAATTAATAAATATAAAATATAATTTTATTTATAATTAAAATAATTAATAATAAAATAAAAAAAAACTTTAAATTTATATTAATTTTATATTAACAAAAAAAAATAATAAACTATTTTAATAATAATAACTTTAAATAAAAAAAAAATAATATAATTTTATAAAAACTTTAAATTATATTGTAAAAAATTAAACTTAATTTATTTTAGTAATAATTATATATTTTTAATAAATAATTTAATTTTATTGTTTTTTTTAAATAAAAATATAAAAAAAGTATATTTAATAATATAATAAATATAAATTTTTATTTTTATAATATAATAGTTTAATTAATATTTAAAAAAGTAATTAATTAAAATTAATAATTAATATATTATTTATTATAATAAAACTAAAGTAAAAATTAAATATTTAAAAAAGTTTTTAAATAATAAAAACAAATTTAATATATAAATTTATAAATTTATAAATAAATTTAAAAAAAATAAAATTATTTTTTATAATAAAAAAAATAAAATATATTATTTATTATTTTAATTAAAAAAATTTGTTTTATAATTAATTAAAACTTATTATTAATTAAAAACTAAATTTTTTAATAATATTATAAAAATAATTTAAACTTTAATAATAATTTATTATAATTTTAATTAAGCTATATTTATATAATAAGTTTTATTAAAATATTATTATAAATTTTTTAAATAAATAAATATTTATTAATTTATTTTTTGATTTAATACTTTTGTTTAAAAAATAAAAATGTTAAAATTAAAATAGTTTTAGTTTTTATAAAAATATTTAAATATTAATTTAAATAGTAAAATCTTTAAAGCTAATATTAATTTCAATTTAATTTATAAAAGATATTGTAATAAAATAATTAAAATAAGTTATAATTATTAATATTAATATAAATAAAGCTAAAAAAATAAAGCTATAAAATTAATTAATTTAAAAAAAAATATATATTTAAACAAAAAATTTATTAAAAATTAAAAGTTTATTAAATTATTAAAAAATAGCTTATTTAAAAAGTTAAATTATAATTAAAAAAAGATTTATTAAAACATTAATATTTGTTTTAAATATAGCAAAAAAAAATATTAAATTAAAAATTGCTTTTATTAATAAATTATTTTAAAAATTTAAAAATAAAACTAAAATTAAAAAATAGTAAAATTTAATAAATTATTTAACTTAAAAAACTTAAAAAACAAATAAAATTAAAAAAAGTTTTTATATTGATTTAAATATTTATTATAATTAATATAAATAATTTAAAAAAATTTATTAAAGTTTTTTTAATTTATATATATATATATTAAACTAATAATTTAACAAAACTTATATATATATACTAAGTATATATAACTAAAACTTTAATTAAAACTTTTATTTAATAATTAAATAAATAAAAAATATAAAGATTTACTAAAATTTATAAAACCCATAAGTTCTATATACATATATATATAAATAACTTATATATAACTTTTTTACTTTTTTTTATAAAATATATATATAAATTAATACAAAACTTTAAAACTTAAAAACAAACTTTAAACTTTATAAATTATTTCGAATTTTTATATATATATATATATAAAAAGTTTTATTAATATATAAATTAATAAAATTAATATTATAATTATTGTTTTATATAATATTAAAATATAAATTAATTTATTAATAAATTAACAATTAATTTAAAAAGTTAAAAAATAATTAAAAATAAAAACTATTAAATTA